>DWAN01002771.1:0-14515 GCA_018230445.1 Heliconius hewitsoni | reverse complement strand
TTAAGTATTTATCTTTCCTAAGTGTGGATTAACACTTTAAAAAATGTTTAAAAATGCTATAAGAGAACTTCGAAATAAAAAAATACGACTTGACATTTTACCTTCGAAACTACAGATCATATCTTAGAAATCTAGGATTGTAAAGAAAAAAAAAAGTAACTAAAACAATTTCAATCTAAGCTAATAAATAGAAAATTGACTACACTAGTCCACCTGACATGGAATGGTTTATTATTTTTCTTTTTTCAGCTTCACGCTGTATTCCACATGTAGCAAGGTAAAAAAAGAGAGACTAGTGTTAAGACACTCCGCTCCCCACTTTTCGCCGAATATGAAGGCATTACGTGTTGAGTGGAGGAATTCAACGCCGCGCTTTGTCTTTACACCGGAGTAAAGAAATAAAAATATTAAATATTCAATTTCATAGAGTGGGCATGAAACCCATAACCTGCCATGGTTCCAGTCACACGCTAGTCTCCGCTCCACGATTAGCTCGCAATGGTTTATGTTGTGGAAATATTGTATTGTACATCAAAATCTAATAATAGAGTGTAATAAAAAAATAGTATTTTTACAAACATTTAAGATAAAAACGATTTACCTGGTGGTGTCAAAAGTATTTCATCTAACATAACTTTTTCAGCATTGACATTTTTCAATGCATTCTCCAAGTTAGCATCAATTGTGCATTTGTTTTCTTCAATATCTGTTTCTTTATTGAAATCATTTATGTTAAATTCTACAACAGTTTTACCCAAATCTGCATTATTATTATCTTCACTTTTATTTTTTTTCTCTTCTTGTGTGTCATCATAAACTTTTTTTGGTGAATCATTATTAATTAAATTTGTAGTTGAAAATGGACTGAAGCTGTTTAAAACATTTAATTGTGAAATTATTATATTTCGCTTGATGTTATTATAGCATTTGCTAAATTATAAAATATCTTTACGTAAATTATAGCTATAAATACAGCTATAATGTATTTGTAATACTTTTAGTATTTATTGTAAAATTGTTATTAAAGTCAACTTTATCTGTCATTATGGGTCTGCCACGGAGCAGTGGCACAGAGTTTGACTGCAAGTGTGACAGATGTAGGTTTAATTCCCACTCAAGGAAATTGTAATATTAAAATTATTTTCATTTCCTCACTCTATCACTAGTTGACGAAGTGCAACTTTAAGCACTACCACTTCACATGCATATCTCAAAAAGTAGGCTCCACTATACGGAGCTACTTACTTATAATCCAGTCTAAAGTCACTATCAAGTGATACATCTTCCTGGAGCCAATGTGAGTCAAGAGAATCTTCTAGAATATCCGCCTCTTCTTCTATCACTTCACATATAATACGAGCTTCACTGTCTGGTATTTCTTCCGTGGGTAAGATATCTCTCATAAAGTTCTGTATACTTGTGCATGTTGATTCTGCAATGTATAATGTGTATATTTTTATAAAAATTATAAAAAAAATATATAGCAACTTTTTTCAGGATTTTACCCTCATACTAAACAGGCATACAGAATGATACATATGTACATAACAGAGGCATAGAACCTAGTGTTAACACACTCTGTTCCTATTAAGATATTACTGTTCCCTACTTTCCACTAAATTCTTGAGGCATTACATGTTGAATGGTATGTTTTGCCTCATAACCAGTGATGAAATTAAAATATTAAATTCATTCCCCTGAATGAAATCGAATCCACTTCAAGTTTATATAGGCATGCCTGTGCTTCTGCGCCACAAGGACCTCAAAAATAGTTAAAATTATAATAATATTACCATTATCATCATCTTTAATTTTGTTATAAGCTGGAGTACTATTACCAATATTTATTGGAAGCCTGTAAAGCACAAATGTTAACTTATTAAACATGTAATGTAAAGTTTCAGTGTAAATAATAAAAATATTCCATACATTTTCACAAGCAATGATATAATGAATGTTACCTCAATTTCAATGAATCTTCATTATTTTTAAGGAAAGTGATAAAATCTGTATTATCACCAGATTCTTTGTTCTCCAAGTAGTTCTTTAGCTTTTTATCAGAATTCCTACATGTTTTCTTAAAATTACAAGCATTTCTCATGTTAACACAACATTCTTTACAGAGTTGAAAATCAAAGGCATCGTTACGTTTTACCTAAAATAATAATATATGATGTCAAAATACTGCCAACACTCAATACATATTAAGCGCTGTAAATTACAAATACCTGCAACCCCGTACAATAAACAAATAGGCGTCTATTTCTTTCAGTATACTGAAATAAGTCCACAGGTTCATATTTTGTTAAGCAACCACGACAATAAGTATCCATTATAAGCTTAAAAACTTTCGCAACATATTAGAAGTAATAAAAAATATCTGGTCGGTTTATGTTATTAATTAAAGATGTTTAGCCGACACCGATAATTATAGTTTGTTTTTGTTATGACTTTTCAAGTTCTCAAGCACAGAACACATATACCCAAAAGTTGCTCTCAAGTAGAATTTAGTATTTACATATAAGACAGGACTAAATTTTTTGGCTTTATTGAAATATAATTTTACATAGTATAATTTATAATGACAGATATTAATATATTATGTTATATAATATATTATATTAATATATTATATAATTTATAATATCAGATATTAATATATTATTTTTAGTTTTGATATTGATACTTGATAACCATAGATTTTATATCACGGCAAGTAAGTAACAGTAATTTAATATAAGTATATTTTTTGTTGGCAACTATATTTACAATAATCAATTTATCATAAACTTTGACGTCAAAAAGGAATCATCCGTCACAAATAAAAATAGATTAATATTTACAATCAAGGCCGTATTAGTAAACAATGACGGAATATCTAATATTGTAATTTACAAAAAGACAAAATGGAGTCGACGCAAGAAAATAATGTTTCTGATGTATCGCTTACCATTAATAGATCCATAAAATTTTTACATTTTAGCGACGGCGTAGAAGAGGAATTGCAAGAAGAAAAGATAAGTGAACTTCAAAGTGCGCCTCATGATAGTGAAAATGCAGACACTGTAAGTGACATATATATATTTAATTTTTTTTTAGCTTCACATAGCAGGATCGGCAGAGGGAACCTGGGAACCTAGTTCGTGTGTTAAGTCACTTGTTAAGTCGTGTGTTAAGTCACTTGTTACCCTATAAGACACTTCCGTTCCTCATTTTTAGCCGAATTCTTTGTGGAACTCAACTCTGCGCTTTGGCTTGTTACCAGAGCAAAGAAATGATAATATTTAATTTCCGTGTGTGTAAATCGAACCCACAACCTGTCTTTACAGTCACCCACTTCTGTCCCTTTACCATAACTTCCCTCACAGTCAAGTGACAAATTTTAGTTTAATTATTACTCAACTTATATGTTTATATTAGTTTATTCGTTTTTTATTACTAATTTATTTAAGCAATCAAATTTATTTTTTCTTAATTTTATAACAGTATCATATTTATTGTTGTAGAAATCTATGGCGTGGGGTCCATGGTTGTCATATTATGCTTGGAAATCTGGTAGTAAAGTTCTAAGTGCAGTAGATACTGCGGGTGAATCATTAGCAGGTTTGTTTGGAATAACAACTCCAAAATATCAAATTGAAATAAATGAATATGAAAGAATGCAAGAAGAAAAGAAAAAACTGGAAGAAGAGTCAACTGGATGGGTGCCTAAAAATACTGGAGGGGATGTACCTTTAGTGTTAAACGAACCAGTAAAAGATATTGAAAGAGCAGAGATCGCCTGAAATATTTTATTTGTATTTATTTTTATTGTAGTATGGTTAGGAAAGCTTTAAACATTTTTATTATATTTTTATAATTATAATCACAATTGCAATCAATCATAATAATAAATGCAATTTATATTAGTGATCATTATCACTACAAAACTAACAAATGAAGCAAAATTTTAAAGTATTTATTCTCCTGTTATAATTTTTGTATACATCTTAATCATAATAGTATTTTGTATTACTTTACAATATGTGTATTTTTCTTTGTGAATAATTCTGCAAGAATTAATTATATTAAAAAACTGTTTATTAACCCCGTTTAAGTTTAAAAGTTGTGTCCATATGTATATAATCAGAATAAAACAAGACTTTGTTTGTGAATCAAATAATTTGAGTACTGCTGTTCTTCTATACTGCTGTCTGGATTAACTTTAATTTAATGTAATTTGTACCTCGGCACATATATTAAATCTTTCTAATCTTATATAAAATACCATCCACATTCATGGTTTCTGTATTTGTGACAACCCCACTATTAAGGAGCTTTTATTGCTTGCTTGCGTAGCAGTTTTTTTTTTTTTTTTATATAAGAATGATGTGGTCACAATTATATTGTAAAAGTATTTTATTTTAAATTTTATTTATTTATAAAAATAAACAGAATGGTCACAATCTGTATTTACTTTAATTAATTCTACACTTTCATAACTCTACTTTAATAACTTGGTGAAATGAGAGCTGATTCAAATTCCAATTTTTGAACAAAAACTTTTGTTTTAAACATTGGGCGTAACGTCATGGCGGCCAAGAATCGTCGAACGTCCTTAAAGATTTGTGCACCGTTGAATAATGGTATTGGTGGTGTAAAAGCCCCTTTACGGTAAGTAAAGTAATAGCGACATCTATTACCAGGTATACGGAAACTACTTAAAACTTCGGGCTCAAAGCAAATACCTGCGTTCTTTTGTAGTTGCATGGAATTATTCATTTAACCGGCTAGATGGCTCTACAGTAATAATTTTGTAGTTATTTATTTTGAAATTTATCTTTACTATAATAAAATGTGTGACGAACTTAATTAGAACTTTTTTGTTTAACTATTATATTGTTTTTTTTATGAAATTTAAAAAGTAATCCTTTTTATTTACATGATCGATACATTAATAATGTGGAGCCAAATTATAAAACAAGAGAAACGAGTTAATTGTTTACATAATACATTAAAAAAAACAAACCAAAGAACTGAATTATATAAATTATAACCTTCTTCTAAAAGAAATAGAGTCCACATTCCGCCTTTCTAACAAGATTATAAATTACACCTATCCAGCAAAACCTCGTGTTGCAAGCGCCACATGATCGACCATTGCATTTTCAACTTTATTTCAACAAAAATAGAATTTAAAATGATAATAACTTACCACACATTATTGTTTGTCAGTGTTTAGTGTGTGATATGTCGAAATGTAAACGGTTGGAGCTGTGTCCGCAGATCAATATGCGTGTTGCGCGAGGGTGTATAGACTCGTGCGATTGGCCGGCGTGTGTGGGGCGGGGCCCGTGTGTGAGGCGCGGTCTCGGTGACGCCGAATTTTGGCGCCAAATCGCATGTTCTATTTTCAAGATTTGCTGCTGGACCATAGTGTTGGGTCTTTGTTTTTTTCTAGGGAACGATGCAATGATTTCGTTATATTGATTAGTTTGGTATTTTCTTTATATGTTTTTTTTTGAGTATTTGTTTTGTTAATCGGATGCATGTTTAATTATGCATAACGTTATTAAAACGTTATGTATAATTTACACGTTTATTGGGATCTACTAAACAGTAGGTACATGATAATTTATATTAATTAGGTAGGTATATATATTGTACAATAAAAGACTTTTTTGATTTATTTAAGATTTTTATTGAAATCATTATTTAGGTATATTAGGTTAAAACAGTACAAATGAGTAGGAATATGATTTATTAAACATGTTACAATTATGCACAAAGTTATTAATTACATACGAGTACCTACATATGTACCTACTCACCTACATACACTTAAAACTACACGAGAATAATATCAATCTACTGGTAGCCTTACGTTGCTTATTTAAAATGCAAATTATGACGGATCATCTTTTATCCATATAGGTATCAAAATCATTTTTTGATCTTTTTGTCTGGAAGCCCATGTATTATCCAGAGAAATTCTAATTATTAGATATTATAGCATATTGCAACTTTTATTTTATTATTATAACATTTATATATAAATAAATAAATATATGTACTTACCTATTTATATAAATCATAAATATTGATACTCTAATTTACTTTATTTTAGGTATATTTTACTTTATCATACAGTACCTAAGCAGGTATCTAACAGACGTTTCGTTTCGTTTCGTTTTTACTACACTAGGTTTACTTTTTACGTTTACTACAATAGGTTTAGAATAGACTAGTTGCACAGGTAGCAAATATTACTAACACCTATCAAAATACCATTAGGTAGGTACGTCTATTTACTTAAACATTTGGAAGTTCGGATCTACATTTTTGGTGCTAGGAAATAGGTAGGTAGATCTACGTAATGCCATCTCATGAGCTCTGAGGTTTATTAATAAAAAATTATAGAATGAAAACAAATTGATTTATAGTCAAAAACACATTTTAAATAACCACAAACACTGACCATAAATCATACGAGCCCATTTGATATAATTTACGACGAACGCCATAATTATTAGCTAATTCAATAATTCGTTAACAGGTAACACTACAATGCGGCAAAACTTGTGTTACTAGCGCAAAAATTCACCCTAACTCTTTAAAATATTGCGAATAATAGAGGCGCGTGGTGAAACTTGTTTTCATTAAATGGAGTAGAATATCTGGTTTTTCTGGTGTTATTTTGCATAGATTCGCATACTGCGGCGAATTTGTAGTTTTATTGTCTAGTAGATATTGAATCGTTCACGCTGTGTGATTGTAAATAAATAAAATCTAACGCTATTGTTGGCCATAGTCCTGTTTTTGCTTTACCGAAATTATTTTAAAAATCTATGCATACCTAATGATTGGAAAATAAAAATGATGTGGATTATTAAATATAATCCACATCATCTTAGATCTACCTACCTATTATATTTAATATTCCCAAACATATATATTATTGAGAAGAAGTAAAAATTTTCAACGTAAAAATATATTAATTTTATTTGAAAATAAAAAATATTTAACATCAACTCCTACCTAATATGAGAAAACCTGAAGGAAACATGGAGCTAGTTAGTTGCTTAGCTTATAAAACATTGGGTACAACAACTATACCTACCTAACAGTCGAAATTGTAGGTAATGAACCTAAACGTAGAGCTTGAAAATTTAAAAAAAAACTTTTTAGATATAAGATATATTTCGGGCTTCTTTCTACCTTCGATTTTATGTTTGTTTTCTCTATAAAAGTTTGAGTGCATTGGTGTTGCATTTTCGTCTATTTTGTTATTTTATCATATTTGTAACGGTCACATATTAGATGAGAAGTATAATAAAATTTTAGTAACTAATAGTAATATACGAATACGTGTACGTGAGGGCTAAGCGCTAACAAAACAAAATTTGAATATTAATATATCGATTATAGAGATGCAAATAGTATTGATCAGTTATTATTATCAAACCTATTCATATACAAATGTAGCAGTGTGGATGCAATATTCAAATTTCTGCACTCACCTATACTATTTTAAATACAAGGGTCTACCAGCAGATGTTCTCCTTTCGCAATGTTGTTTATTAAAAAAATCTTTTGTGGCCATTTAAAAAAGTGAAACTTCCTAACAATGCGCCATGCAAATTAGAAAGGAGTTTTGCACTGGAAGGGTCTAAAGGAATTTTTTGATTTGCAATTTTGATTGCTATTTCGATGGCAAATTCGTTTATATTTGTGTGAGATATTAGAAGAATGCAAATATTATTTTTATTTTATCATTTCTAAGGCACTATAGGCCTTATAAAAGTGGTTTACAGGATAGAATCGGATGTCGGGTGAGGAAATTTGCATAAGCGTCGCGCACCTTTCCGCTTATCCTTTCTATGGCAGTTTGACTGACAGGGTTTAGCCTGAATGAAATTTGAATCAGTGATAAAGCGGCATTTACTTTGGTTATGTATTAAGTAGGAAGTATTTTGTGGTTTTGGTGAACCTCCACGTTTATCCTATCTATGTAGGTACCTATGTAAGTAGTTAGTTATAGTAGTAGGTACATAATTCACAAGAAGAGAACAAAGTGACTTAATTTTTGATTTTTGCAAAATTTGAGAGAGTGCATTTGTATATTTTTTATATCGAAAAAAAAAAAGTTTTATGGAGTTAAAATATGTTTCGAGTGATAAATAGCTAGATTACAGTCTTCATAATGATAATGTTTGTGTTATACGCCTACGCACTAAGCTTTTTTATTATTTAAAAGCATTTCTATATTTAGAACTTTTGTTTTAGTAAAATGAACAAGAACTTAATTAAAAAAAGTTTAACAATTAAATCTCTTCTGATCTATGCTATTGTTAAATTAAAAATGTATGTTTGTAAAATAAGTATAAAAATATATAAAATAAATATTAAGAGAATATCTAAGTATACCTAAAAGACTGAATTAATACTTTGAAGCTAAAAATAAAAAAAATATAGAATGAAGAAATATATTTTGAAAATTGAAAATATATGCATATATAATGTATGCATATCTATATTAGCGCAAGTACCCACCAAAAGCAATCAGTCAATCTTAAAACTTATAAACATTTCAAACAAAAAAAAAACGAATCTAATATATCAAAATAACAAAAACGCGGAAATTCATCACAAACACATTACATAGAACTGGTTTCGTTAAATAAAAAAAAATTGCAAACCGGTACCGAAGCCCTAAACTGACGAGGGGACACTTAAAAAGTTTTAATGTGAACACAATAGACGGACGGACGTTTCGGGCGGGTACTGACCAATACAAAAGGCATACTAGCCGATTAATTCGCTTCACAATGACCAAGGGTCCCGGAGGTTACGTTTAGGTTAAGGGTCAGTAAGGGTTACTGGTAAATAGTAGCGTATGTCCCACCAATACGGAGGGAGTGACGGCGGCGACGCAGTTACTAAACATTCGGACATTGCACTCAGTTTGTAAAATTTATGGGTTTTTGGATCGATTTCAAAGGTAATGTTTTAACGAGGTTAGAATTATGTTTAACAATTTTAATGGAAAGTTTGTATTTATGCTCACATCGATCGGGGGTTAAGAGTAAGTATAAACAAAAATAAAAACCGATTTTTTAATTTGAAACGTCAACAGTTTACGTAATAGCAAGTAGAATTGATTTCTCATTGTTAACAATATAAGGTAATAAAAGAAAATTAATTTAAAAATAGATGCAATCTGTTATTTAAAAAAAAGAAAAAAAAAACTATTTTAAGCGGATGTATAGCAATTAATTAATATTTAATTCGTATTTCCGTTTCTATCACTTTACACTAGTCGCATGTATGGTCTTACCTATGATCGCAGTATGTCTCATGTTTTTGTTTCTCTTGTCTTCCGTTCCATTCAGAATGCAGAAGCAGAAGGATTTAAAAATATTGTCACTACATATTTTTCAATAACATTTGAAGCATATTTTTGAGCTCTTGGACAACATTTGTATTTCTATAATGAATAATTATAATATGTTTTAGTCATCGTCCTTAAAGAGGCCAGTTGTGGCGCAGGGGCACAAATTGTGACTGTAAAACCAACTGGTTATGGGTTCGATCCCCACACGAGAAATGAAATATTTACTTAAATTTGTATTTCCATTTCTTCGCTCTGGTGTCGAGGCAACGCGGCGTTGAATTCTGCCACTCAACACGCAATGCCTCCAGAATTCGGCAGAAAGTGGGGAGTGGAGTGTCTTAACACTAGGATCCCTCTACCTACACTGCTGTGCGCGGGATACAGCGTGAAGCTAATTTAGTTTAATCGTCATTAAACATCTATAATTTGACTACCTAGTATCCTAGGTATCAACATCTATGAAAAAAATGCTCTTTGATAAAAGAAAGACCTAATTATAATAGATTTAAATGTATATGTATACACATGATAATATCCATAATATAAAAAAAAAACGCCGGTCGCTTGCGAGTCGGACTTACCCACCAACGCACTAATTTCAAGATTGTAGGCTAACAGGGAGTACTACTTATAAAATTGACAAGTTGAAGTTTGCGGGCGTATGCATTCATTTTGTATGTAATGAACTATTATAATAAGCTTGTAATAATTTTTATTTTCTAATTTTATCTCATATTTGTACTGGAAGTCGGCACGCACTTCTTGTCAAATTTCATGATTATTGGTCACGAAACGGACACGCGGTGGAAAGGTTGACAAACTTAAGTCTGTGTCGCGTGGACATATAAGTTTGTGACTTTTTTCTATCAAATACATTGTACTAGTAATTGTCAGTTTTCGGATTATTCCATTTATTTGTATTGTAAATTCTAACTTTGTGCCAAATTTCATATTTTTTTACTACCGTTACCTTTTGAGGTACCTAGAGGTACCCTAAAAAGAACAATATTTTGAACACTTAATAACTAACAACAACGTCGAGCTATCAAACAGTAAGTAATTATTATTTTAAATATTCCATTAGGTATATAATACTTTTTGTAATTATTTTACTTTATAAGCTTTTTATCACAAAAAATGAAGAAGAATTTCAAATTGTTAGGCCAGTCGTGGCCCAGAGACACAAGTTAGTATATGTATGCGCGACAAGTTATGTAGGTATATGCGTTCGATTCCCACTTGAGGAAATCAAATATTTGCTATTTTCATTTCCTCACTCAGGTACCGTAGCGAAACCCGTCGTAGATTTACCCCATTTAATACGCAATGCAGAATTCGACAGAGAGTGGGGAACTTGACATTAGGTTCCCTCTGCCTAACCTGTTATCTGCAGGATACAGCATGAAACTTATAAAAAAAACAACAGTGTTAAGGTTAATAAGCATTGCTTTATTTTTTAATATACATAACTTAATTATTGTTCAACTTTTTAAGCTGTGGGAAAATTGAAAAAAAAAACCCACGAATTAGAATTTCAACCACTAAAAATCACCTACTCATCTACCTATCTATACACAGTATAAAATCAAATAAATCTAAACCATTGTCACACGGAGTCAATAGAGTTAAGGACTCTTGACACAGCCGACGTCGGCAGATGAAATGGGAACGATAGTTATCTGTCCAAATAAAGCCCTCGGAATGTTGGAGCGCGGAGTGTGAAATTTGCTGATAAAATCTGTGCTATTGTATTTTGACACAAGATATGGCTGTATTATGGATGAAGCTGCAGTGTTTATTAATTATTAGATTATGCATAAATCAAATGTCATAATGATTAAAACTATGTGCGTAGGAATAGGGGCCGGTTGGTCCGGGCCTAGCCCAGAATAGTCTTGTGCCCAACGCACAAATTTTACCAACGAATAATTTTACCCCAAAACATTAAAAATTACAATTGTATTTGATCAAAGCTAAAGCTCTAGTTTCCTCATAAACAAAATCTCTCTAGATACGTCCATGTTAAAAACATTAATTTTTATGTGGAACGGAGTATTAAATTTAAGTCAATTTTAGGTTATCCATATAAATTTAGGTATATATAGATAGGTTTCACAAGATAAACAAAAATAATGTGATATTTTGTTCCGTTCGGCACTTTTCACTCTTGAGAAGCATTGAGTGAGGCAAGTACAGTTGAGTAAGGCAATGCCAAGATCAAACATATATGACAAGTTAAATAAGTACTTGGCAATACTATCATAGCTGCCAGCTTTATTTAGTAACTATTAACTAATAATTATTATGTTATATTTTCGTAATAATAAAGATGTGGTGTATCTACAATTTTTTATATTATCTATACGTTTTTCAAATATTTCTTTTACAGGTACAATATTTATTTTATTTTAACACAATATAATAATTAAACATTATCTGCAGTTAAGAACATAATTCCAAACACAAATCCAACTTTAACACCGCTATAACGAAGCATCACGGACCGCAGTAGCAGAAGCCTTTGTGTGTATCACTAAATTAAATAAAAAAACGTATTCAATGGACGTGTCTAACCCTTTCACTATGCATAAAAAGACCAATTTTATATTCGACCCCGGTGTCTCATTTCAATAAAGTGTAATAAAAAAAAAGATAAAACGTTTTTACCCACGATTCTTTGGGGTCATATTTTTTATAGGGTTGAATCCTTAATTTGCAACAAGGTGCATCGCAGGCAAAACAGGGGATGCTCAGAGATTTAAATGAGTTGTATGTATGGTACATTGTAAAGGGTTGCTGCTTACCGGTTATTGTTTCCCATCACTCGACAAAAGATGTTACTCTTGCTTGACATTGATGTGTCAAAAATATTGAATCGATTGTTCATTGATTATATCATCGATATCTAACAAGTCTTTGATTTGAGAAGAAGCAAGTTAAACTTTAAGTTGTTATATATATTTTTGGTTTTCGCACCTCCCATATTATGTGAAGTTGCCGGAGAAAATTTAGGTTTCTTATTAAAAAGAGATCGTGCCTTTCTTATCGTATTTGGCAAAAAAGGAAAGACATATACATACATTAGTAATTCAAATATTTCTTCAAGTTTTAAGTAATTGAATCTATAACAATCGCTTCTAGTCACACTACTGCACCGCCGCGATGGCGTCAACACTTATTCAAATAAAGCAAATTATAACAATTTACTCGACGATGTAGAGCGTTGTCGTATTTAGCCAATTTATTTGTAACTAGTTTACCTTTGTACTACGATGAAAGATTAATTATAAATTTTTGATATGTAAAAACATATGGTAAATTTTGTGGAATTGTCACTATTTTTTAGAGTTCTGTACCTGAAAAAGTAAAAACGGAACCGTCATAGGATCATTTTATTATCCGTTTGTCCGTCTGTCAAAACGATTTGTTTTAAGATTGCGCGGATGTATCAAGCTGAAATTATTATCAAATATTTAGGTCTATGATGCTCAATCATAAGATACAAGCATCGTTTGTTCAAAGTTCAAAGTCAGAACTTACAAATACAATATAAATAAAGGAAAAAACCAGAAAGTGACATTTTACATATATTTTATAACAAAATTATATAATTTGTTACTTATTAGTTCCTTACATATAAAATGAATGCATACGGGCGTATGCAAACTTAAGTTTATCAACTTTTAAATCAGTTGTACTAAAATACAGAAATTGTTGAAACCTTCGGTGTCCGAGTCGCACTTGATAGATTTTATTTATATACTCAATGTAGAGAATTATAGTCTTATTATTCAATTAATAAAATAGTAAAAAAATAAGTCCTAATATTTTGTTATGTTGCAACAAGATATTTTTTATTTTTCAAGATGCTTGCACAGCAGATAGACTTACAAAGAAAACGAAAAATATAATAATTAAAAAAAAAGGAATGAGTGAACTGTAGAGACGTTTAAAAAAACACATAAAACACCACCAGAGAGGGCTACCACATACATACACACCTAAAACTAACCGGGTCATGCAAATCAATGCGTTTGCAAGTCAAGGGATGCCTAATGACATGGGCGACCCTAATACCACCCGTCCCAGTTATCTTACCGTCATCATATCTTCATATGTAGGTAGTACGTAGGTGTGATAAGTTCTTTTGAGAAGAGTATGAGATAACATGATATTGTACCTATATGTTTCTTATTTTGGGTTTTAGAAGTGCTAGTTTGATTATTAATTTGAATGCGACGAAAATGTAACACTGATTGATTGATATGAGAAATACTTTTATTGTATTTGTAAATTTAATTTATTTTCCTGTATCCTGTATGTAGGGTAGGTAGAGGTAGGTTGAGGGAACCTGAGGATCTAGTGTTACGACACTTCATTCTCATTAAGTCACTTCCGTTTCTTACTTTCATTATGTGTTCAGTGGCGACTCAATACCGCGCCTTGTCTTTTTACACCAGAGCGAAGAATTGAAATGCTTTTAATAGAAATTTAAGATTTATTTACGAAACGTTGTATACATTTAATTTACAGCTCTACTTGAAGAAATTAATTATTATTTGTTAATATTTTTATTTCTTCGCTCTGGTGTCGAGGACAAGCGCGGCGTTGAGTTCCGCCACCGAACACGCTATACTTCGAGCACAAAGTGTCTTTACATTAGCTTCCCTCTCCCTACCCTGCTACATATGCGGGATATAGCGTGAATGTTAAAAAAAACACATAATTTCTGAGTTTTAATTTGATCTCATCACATCAAAATCATATAACACATATATTAGACAAAGCCTTAGCCTCGCTCCGCACCAGCGTAATTTTTGCTCATATCACAACTAAGAGCGTGTCGTAGTAGAGTATCACTCGCAGGGTAAATATAAACAGTGGTGTTTGCAATCAGTCGGTAATCACGGATCGCGTGGTCGTACGTAGGTAGGTAGATACCTACTACTAGTGGGGAGTAGCGTCAGTAAAACAGTTTATTTTGTACGTTTTTTGTGTGTGTTATTATTTATTATTATTTTTGTGTGTTTTTATTTATTTTACATTTTTTTATTTTTATAATTTAATAATATACGAGAAGAAATGTTTAGAGTACTTATTTAGAAAACGTATAAAAATTTGAACGTAGCGGGACTCGAACCC
>DWAN01002770.1:0-14515 GCA_018230445.1 Heliconius hewitsoni | reverse complement strand
AACTTTTTGTTAAAACAACAAAGTTCCTTGTTGCTTAGCGACGGTTGTTATTAATATGTCAGAATAAATTGCTTGTCAAATTGAAATATAATTGAATATATTAGTATATATCGAGAAAATTATAATCATGAGAAAAATAAAGTATCCTATGTTCATCTCAAGACCCTAAATTATCTCTGTACGAGTATTTTATCATATTTGAATTAGCGGTTTGGCTCTGAATGCGTAAAAGATAGACAGACAGACAGACAGACAGTTTTACTTTTGAATTTATAATATAGGTATATATAGGTATGGATAGTAAATTCATACAAGATATTTCAAAATTCGTGTGAGGTCGTCGTGGCGCAGGGGCATAAGGATGTGACTTAAAGGTTCGATCCCCACTTGAGGGAATTGGTATTATTATTTCTTAATATTTTCATTTCTTCACTCTGGCACCAAGGCAAAGGTCCGATGTTGAGGTCCGCCACTCAACACACAATCTTAACACAACAGTCCCTCTGCCTACCTTGCCATATGCGCGATATAGCGTGAAGCAAATTTTTCCTATTATCTTAAGTCAGTGTAAGCTCCGTGTTTTTTTATCATTAGACTATATATATCTATTCTATATATCTATTTTAATATCACGCAAACAATAACTTTACAAACAAAATAGAAAAACAAAACATCGAAAACTGTATAAAATAACTTTTTTAGCAAATAACAATTTTGTAGAGCACAACTTATTGATATGAACTTTGTATTTATTACAACACTAAGGGCCTTATTCATAAAAAACGCTTATAGAACGTTTAAAACGTTCATTAGTTACAATGTTCTATAAGCTAAATAAACGTCCGATAAAAATTCTGTTATGAATACGACTTTTTGACGTTTTTCTTATAGCGAATTTATAGAACACTATCTGTTCCATAACTTTTTATAAATAAGACCGTAAGTGTTAAGCTTGCCAGAATCCATACAGAATAGTGAAAACAGCATTTAAATCGGTAAAGCTGTGTCTGAGATTAGCGTGAAAAAACGCACAGACAAGCAGACAACATTTTCAAAAGATAATTGTTTCGTGTTGAGATCCATTAGACTAATAAATTCCTCCAGTAATGGTTTTTCTAATAGATACATCTTTCGTGTACAGACCATTTACGTTTTAATTATAAGTATAAATTGATAATTGAACTGAATATTGGATTTAGCTTAGCTCTTTTGTTATAGCGTTCCGAGCAAGTTGAGCCTGAGCCAGCTGCGTTTTGACTTGCCAGCTAATCACAATTCACTGTACACAAATTATACAGTATAGAGTATAATATGTCCCTTGATGTCAACTGTGGACAGACTCTGTCTACAGTTGACTTGACAATGTTATTTGACATTGACATTTTATCTCATGAATGTTAGCTAATTGCTATTTGCTATTTGTGCTAAGATGAATAATACATTAAAATGCTACGAATCGTTAAAAGTTTTATGTTAATTAATAGCAGAAATTACAAAAATTTCGGACACAAGCGGCAACCAGAAGCAGGAGTTACTGTATTATGGCATGGATTTTTGACATTCTCATTCATAGGGTTAGGATTGAATTGGAAAAGGTATGTCTTCAAATAAGATAAGTATAGAAAAAGATTAAGGGCGTAATTTGGCCTAAATTTGTTGGCATGTTATAGAATAAGTGTAAGATTACATCGATTATAGCTTATTTATTTAACAATATATGTGTCAAAGTATAGGAATGAAATCTGTCAATTTGGTTTTACCTTAGGGCTAAAAGATGCCCAATATAAGTGCATTGGCAAGTTGTTAAAAATGGCTTGTTTTGTAGCCATTGAAACCTCATATTTACCTTTTTTTTGCTTAAAATTCTGTGAATTTTTAAAGTATTAAATATAAGTAATTATATATTAATATTTAATTAAACAATAACAAAATTTAAAATTTTATATTTTAATATGAGAAAAAGAACATGAGTTGAAACTGATTGCAATGTCTTAAAAATCAGGGTAGTGATGAATGCAGTGTCTTAACACCGAATATACTGCTAAATGGATAAGCTAATAAATGATAACAATATTTTAATAAATGTAATAGCTACACAAAACAAAATTATAAATTAAATATTATAAAAATATTGCATATAAGTGTCAAAATATAGGAAAGTTTTGAACATATGCATATTGTTTCAGGATTGGTAATTTTTTCTTGGGCGAATCTACAGATGATACTGAAACATCACCAATTGAAATGTAGCTATTATTGAAAAATGTTTGACATGTAACATAGGTATAGTTAATGTAAATAAAGCAATTTATACAGTTTACATCTTATAATATTCCCATAAATTGCATCATTCAAAATCTTGACAGTGTTGATGGTTTATTACAAAGTAGAGTAAAATACATCATACTGTACACCAACTAATGCTTTTCAATAATGCTCATAAAAAAAAATTAAATTAGCTTCACCTGTGTCTCGCACTCAGCAGAGTAGACAGAGGTTACCTATTTGGAGGCATTGTGTGTTGAGTGATAGAACTCAACGCCGCAATAATAGAATATAGATAGATAATGCTCATATTCTATCTATATTCTATTCTATAGAATAAAAGATAAAAAAATGTGACTGAAACAAAACAAACTTTCGAAATTTTCTTTGAAAATGTTAGTTTAAGCGCCAAAGATACACTATTTTGTGTTTTTATTATATGGGATGGAAGTGTCAGCGCTCCTTTTACGGCAATAGCATATACCCATACCTAAAGAAATTAATCAAGATACCTCAACAGTTTAGTATGCGGCGGTTTCCATTTGACAGGTTTATGTGTGCGTGCGTCGTTCTTGACAAATGGCGTTTATATTACAACAATAATTTTATATTTATTTTGTATGAAAAATATTTTTTTAATTTTTGGGAAAAAAAAATAAAAATTATTGTATTAGGCTTTTATAGAGTAGTTAAAACTGGTTTCATTTAAAGTGATGCTGACACTTCCACCCTGTATATTTGAACCTATAAGACCTGGCTATTTCCTATAAAGATAAGGAGGTAATAGAAACATTACAAAATCAACTAACTGCGCCGCAATCAACATAATCAACGGCTAAAAACTCGGATTTGACAAAAACTTTGGAACTGCAGACCATTCAAGATAGCAAGATATTAACATTTTTCGTCGTTCAACAAAAGTCTGTGGCGCATAACAACTCAATTATAAAAAAAAACCCCATCTAGTGCAGTGGTTTGGAAGATCCGAGGTAATAATAAAATTTATATACATACTAGATACACGCGAAAAACATAACCCTTCTTTTCAGTGCAGTCGGGTAAATGAATATATTGAAATCGCTTTACTTGTTTTTGTTTACCTTCACACATATATTATAATTTAAAAGGCTAGCCTCTAGGGTCTAGACAGAGTACTTTAGTATAAAGATATTTTGTTCACGCTTCTTCATCCTATTCAGAGGCCCCTGGTCACTAATAATTTATATGACATTAATAATTTATTAAAAAAAATCGAAAGTGCAATTAGGATTTATATGAAATAGTCCAAATATTTTTTACAGTCCAGTCCTACAGACCCTATAGAGATCCAAATTGAATTTTTATTTTAAACAACACACTGGGATGCTGTTATGTAATAAGTATCTACATTTCATTTTACATTCACAGTATATTTGATGGCTTTAAAAGTCAAATTAAGTTTATTAGGGCAATAAAACAATATCATAAGATAAAATATTTATTTAAGCTCACATAACTGCTTTTTTTATAGATTACAAATTGAAACATTTTTTTTATTTCTAAATAAATAATAATGAATATGATGATTATTTGTAGCACATAAGAGTTAGTGCCGTTTGCACTATTGTAAATAATGTACCTTAATAACATAAACGTTATATTATAATTGTATTTAATAACTATACTAGGTTGTGGACATTAGATAGTATGCATTAGTTGTTACATTTACTGCCTTAACTTAAATAATATATTCTTGTGGTAAACAAAAGGTCAGTAATACAAAATAAAAAGAAGACCTGTATAAAAGAAAACTTTAAAATCAACCAATAAATGCTATCCAAACCATTGATAAGTTAATAAACTCACAAAGCCATATTTTGCTTTTTAAGGTATAGTATCAGATGCCTAATAATTCATTTAGTAAATGTTGGTGCACCATTTCTTCCAATTATAAATCAAAACTCATTAGAATAAAAAATACTAGTGTTAATGTTAGTAACAGATTACTGAAACATTCCGGAAGCTGTTTACAAAGCCTTATTTATAGAAATCGCGGACATCGGACATGTTTACTGCATAAAAAAAAAAGCACCAAAGTGTTAATATTATAAAATCAAAAGAACAAATAAGATGCTGTCTCTTTTTTCTGTCACGAAGTTATATACATCTTCTCCAGTAGTAAAATTATTTAATTGACGAGCTTTCTTTGAATCTTTGAAAATTATTTGTTGACTAGTTTACATAATACAATATGTATTAAAGTGATTATATTTCTTATCTAATTTATAGATTCGTCTTACCATGGCAATTTTGTTTATAGTATTGATAAAAAAGGTTATATACAATCAAAAAGAAACACAGTATTGCTGCATGATAATGCATTGGCAAATTACATATACTTTTGATTACTCCCGGATGTTTATTGACACTGTTCAATTTATCTTTATCATTTAGAGCCTCTCCGTCGGTGTTAGAATTTGTTAAAGTTTCGCCTCCTATATTCTCTTTAATATCATTTTTTTGGTAACTACTAGTAAACTCGTTGAAAGTATTTTGTTGGTCAGAGCGTACAATTTCACATTTGTCTGACACCTCGCGTTCGTATACGACGTCACTCTCTTTCTCAGATTTCAACACATTTAAGCTCTCTTGTAGGTAACTATCTATTTTAGTTAAGTGCTCGGGTATAATTAAATTCGCTAAAGGACTATGCCCCCTTAGCACTCGCCTTTCTTTAATTTCGTCTATTTGATCGGTGCTTTCGAAATTATTAACTTTCAATAAATTTTCCTTACAAACAGAGTTGACTATTCTATAACTGCAAAGATCTTCAAATTCATTTTTAATGTATGGTACAGGACTGAAGCTTATAGGCACCTGGTTCTGCGACCACAGCGAAATAGAATCAAGCTCGGGGCGTACCGGTGTAAATTTTACTTTTATTACGTCCTCATTGGTTATAGTTTCTGTTTTAACTATTTCATCTATATACTCCTTATTGCCATTCAGGTCTATGTCTTCATACAAATGTGGAGAGTCGGTGACATCGTGGCGAGAGGAACTGTGAACTCGATCCACGGTAACTTTGCTCAGTAATTTACCATCTGCGCTTCGTATATCAGAAAACAGCCCTCCATCGAAGTGGAGGGGCGTTTCTAATTTTCTAGTTCTTTGTGGAGAGGGAGTGCTCGCAGGAACCGTGGACGGAGAGATGGAAACTGGTCTAAAAGTGGTTGTCGTATAAACAGTGTCAGAATTGTACATTAGTCGTTGAGGTGATCTAGCGGGCATGTATCTTGCAGAAAGGCCGTCCTCCCCTGGCGAAGAAACTCTGTCCTTCGAGATTCTTTTTGCACACCTGTAACGGTGATCAAGTTAGGATTATGGCATACTTTTAATATTTAACACAAAGACCCACACACTATGTTTAATTAATATTTTACGCCACAAAATATAATATGGTAACGTGTAATAGGTAATACTGTTATATATTGTTACACTTTTGAACTTGTTTGATATTAAAATGAACAATTCGATATTTGAATTTGATTTGAACGTGACAAAAAGCTAATATGTGGAAGTTGTACAATGTTAGGTACTTGCTATAAATGACACCCAAAGGAGCAAATCTTGTAGTTACCGAATAGTTTAATAATTATAAATTGAGTTTCGTCTTTGAAATATTTGTGAAAATAAATAAATGTTTAGTTTTTTTTAAATAATTAGGCACAATATCCAAGATCAAAGGAGTAAAGTAGTTTACAAAATGTTACATATAATATATGTACCTACATGATACATACGTTATGTTTAACACTTTGTAAATATATATTACATATATATATTTCAAAATATATCCAGAGTAACATATAAAAGTATATAGTTTGAGTAATACATAAAATAGCCAAAACAGTTCTACGAAATTTTTACAATCACACTTGCAAAACGTCAAGCATATCTAGTGGGTATACAAAAAAAAATTAAATCTACAACTACTTAATTTCTAGAGCCTTCCCGATTTTTGTGGGAGGTTAAATTATAGATATATACAAAACTGTTATAATACGTTTACAGGTGGACACACAGTTGTAACACACACATTTGTTAATCTGGGAACACAATAGTATAGCGGCGTATGACGAGCTTCGTATTAATATAAATTTATTATCATTTTTTTAATGTAATTTTTTGTTGTGAAAAATAAGTTTGCCGAGTGTCGTCAGTAAGAAATGATTTAATGTTGTAATGTATTTGAAAACATTATGCTAAAAATGAAGGGCTTAACCAATGCGTTTAATAGGAAAACTGTAGCTACATGTCCAGTTTACTAGTTTTGACTATTTCATGTTTTTTTAAATCCTATATTCATTCAAATTATTAACAATTATCTAAAGTAATTCTTTATCTTTTCGTTTATAAATATATAATAATGTAATGTAGTACATAATGTACGTGAACAATCTCTCACTATATTATTATACAAAAACAAAACATAATTGATACAACGTATACATTAGTCATTATTAAACCACAAAAAAATACTATAACATTGAACATATTACAAATTAAAATTTTATCGGAGAAGTTATGCCTAGTTCAAATAAAAAGATATCAAAGGAGGAATTTAACAAAAGATGTCGTCAATTTATATTGTATATAGGTGTTTAACGCTCGCATCATACGCACCGTGCAGTTGAAGCACTGACTGTGGTAGTTATTGTTGAGCGCCTCCACCCACCTGTCGCCCGCCTCCACCGGGAATCCGCACGCGAAGCACTTCGTTGTGAACAACTCGTTCCAATCTGAAAACAATCACCAAAAACGATTTCTTAATTAATATACGTTTTGAAAAAATATTTTGACTAATATATTACTATAGTTATAACTGTAGGTTTTGAATATTCAATTTCTTTTGGAGAATACGCACCCGCTTCACAGTAAGGCAAGCCATCTTCTAAAAAGAATGGGTTGTTTCCGAACAACTTGCCACAATAGACGCAACTGAAACATTCTGGATGGAAATGCTTGCCGATAGCGTTTAGGCAATCCTGAAATTGAAAGTTGAATTATTTTTTAAAGCCAGAAGAGGATTAAATAATTTTACTTATAAACTTATTTAATATTAACTAAATGTGTAGTCACCGTGTAGTATGTCACAGTATGCAGTATTGTCTAGTATGTATACATACCGTGTTTTAAAATTAAATTACTCTCTATTGTCAAAATAATATATAAAATATAAATCTTAGCCATTACAATATTTACCCCCTTAATCTTGGCATGGCACTTGTTGCAAGCAGGCGCGATATATTGTTCGAAACAGTATTCACAGTAGAGCTGGCCATTCTCTTCCACGAAGCCAATGTCCTGTAGTTGGCGTCGGCAAGTAGTATTAACGCAAACAAAATGTTCTGGACACCAAATGCGACCCAATGCGGTGATAAACGGACCCCTGGTTTGAAATATACATTTTGTTAAATGTCTGTCTTATATAATAATTTTTGGCTTGTTTTACTTTACTAATTGAAATTATTATATTGTTGTCTATTTCAGACTATAGTAGTATAAATAGTTAAAATATCTCCAAATGGTCTCTTAAAAAATCTCTTAAACTTTGTTATAAAAACACTACAAACAATTTAAAACAACACTCGTGCAAAAAACATACCAAATTGCTTATGGGCACTTACATTTAATTTGTTTTTGAAATACTGATGCACCGTTACCTGGTTATAGCCTTGTCGCATTTATGACAAATGGGGTATTGTCCTTCGGAGACATCCACTGAAGTCATTGTACTTAGGGGGCGTGCTATAATGTGGGAGTCTCTTCTACCATCATTGTTACGGATATTTTTCTTATCTCTGCGTCTTACTACAATTTCTGAATTTTCTTTATCATCGTAGTCACTACTCGAATGAGCACCATTCGTGATATCTGTTCCATTTTCGATTTCATTCTTGTTGTTTATTTTCATATCACCACTTCTTTGGGCTGATTTATAGGTATACATGGTATTGTCGTGCAAGTTATTTGATAGTTTTTTTAATATCTCATCTTTATGAGATTTTACATTCTCACAGCTTTCAGCAAAGTCAATATGGTCAAATTCTTTATCTTTTCGTACATTATCTTTTCTAGAAACACTGTTGTTGATACTCTCAGAAAATTTACAACTATTTTCTGAATATATAGAATCATTAAGAGCATCAGATCTTTCGAAAAGTTTTCTCTTATTTAATGTATTCGAACAATTAGGAACTTCAGGATTTTCTTCTTGGTATCCGGTTTTTTTCTTTAAGCCATTAGCATAATTGGTACAATCTGATTTGTCAATATAAATCTCTTCAGAATTTGAATATAAACCGTTCAAAGGCTTTTCAATAGCCATCAACAGATTATCATTAGTATTATGATTATTGCTTTTTGCAAAATCTAAACTCTTTGTGGCAATATTATTTAATATATTTGTTATAGGAGTACTGTGAGATTGAAATGTAGGTACTGGTGTAGTGGGGAGAGGTGGAGGTTCGGGCGCGTGTCCGTTCTTCAACTTTGAATTTGTTTCTTGGCTAGCGAGAAAAAAATTTCCACTGGATGTACTTGGAATGTTGTTTTCTAAAGTCTTTAATAATGTTTTATCAAAATTTTTATGAACGGATCGTTTTAATGTGTTTTCACGGCTGCTTTCACCAGAAGGTATGTTATCAGCATTAAGAGGATGTTTGGTTACAATAGTATCCTGAATTTTATCAGCCATAGATTGTATATGGTCGGCCGGTTTTATTTTTCTTTGAATTCCTATTTCGTATCCATTTAATGCCATTTTTGCCATTTTTCTTATAAGACGTTCTTCAGCAGGACTCTTGAATTCCGTTCTATTTTGATTGTTAACAGATTGTGTTGCATCATTAGCTGTTAGAAAAGTAAAAACAATTAGTAATAAGCACACTCACAAATAAAAACAAATTTTAGTAGTTATGTTAATATAAGTATAAAAAAATATATTATAACAATGACGCTCCATTCTAAAAACTACATTTCTGGCAACAACGACATGCATCACGCAAAACAACGTTTAAAACTCCTATTTTAATATTACATCACCTAATTTGGCCATTGCAGCAGCCACAAAGAGGGATTCGTGACCCTGGAAGGGCTGCTTTGTTTAAGACCCCGCGGCCCCGTTTTGGAGCCGACGATACACCAAAGGCTTTGCCACGAGCGGAAACTCCTACGCCAGAACCTGTCGACGGGGTAGGATCACACACTGGACCTTTGTTAGCACCAGATACAAAAGGAATCGGTTGATAAATTTCAGATTGTTTGCTAGCGGTAGCGAAATTCTCATTAGTAGTATTAAAAGTCAAGTTCTGTTGGGACGGTGTTGTTTCCAATATGAGAGGAGGGTATACCTGTATTAAATCGTTAGGTTTTTGAATATTGGATTGTATTTGCGGACATGAACCAGAAGAATGTGAACCGCCATGATGTATTTCTATAACTTTAGCAGATTGTGCTCTTTCGAACTCTTCAAATGTTTTCTTTGTCGTTTGGATTGTAGTATTACCATGTTCCAAAATATTTTGTGATTCCATTTGTCTCTGATTATAATTTTGATTTACCATAGAGTCTTCTTTAATTTTCATATCACCTTTATTATAACTTTCAGAATGATATTCTACATTTGATTGCATTTCTTGTTTAGTAATTGGTTGATCTTGTAACCACTTCGTGACATTACTTCCTTGATTTCCATACAGAATTAATTCCTGGTCTTTTTTTATTGAGTTATCTTGTGAAGATATACATGTTGATGTATTTTCTTTTATTCGAGGAGCATGTGCTTTTAAGGGATTTGATTGAGGCCCTGGCGCTGGAGATCGCGGTCTGGGCTTTGGAGATGTCGATTGGGTATTCTCAGTCGCCTGGGGTTTGTACATACGGCCTTCTGGAGCAGAATGTTCTACAGTTACTAAGTTCATTTGATAACGAGGTATTATCGGCGCCGGTTTATTTATCATGCTAGGAGTAGTTGGACGACTGAATACTGGTGAGTTAATCGCCATAGTTTCATCTAAAACTGGTTGAAATGGGATAGATGAATCTTTGTTTTTTATTTTAATAGCCGATGCCTGTATAGAGTTCAATCCTTGAGATTCATGTTGATTTGATATTAATGTATCAGACTGACATTCCATTTTTCGGTCTACAGTTGTCGCAATGTTGTGTGGATCAGACGGAACACTATACAAATTAGGCGTTTGACCGCTATGTGATGCCAAATATTCCAAATTTTGTTGATAGGGTGGAATAGTTTCGGGTCTATGTAATCCTGTATTTAATGATTCGGTTTTTGAATAAATTTCAGAACTTTGAACAGATTTAGCCGGTGAAAAGCTAAGAGAAGAGATTGTCGTTGTATTTTCAAATGATTTGGATTCCTTTTGATTTTGAATATTTTCAGTTACCAATGAGAATTCCTGAGGTTGAGGTGGTGGAAAAACTTGTTTTCTTACAGGTTTAAAAGCAGATTCTGTGTGGCCAGCTTGTAATATACTAGTTGTCTGAGAGGGGGCATGGGCCAAAATATTTCGCTCTGGTTGACTAGTAACTGTAATATTTTGCTCTGATTGACTAGTAGCTATGGAATTGTCACTTTGTTTTAGAGTAGTAATGGGAGTGATAATATCAACATTTTCTTGATAATTTTCATTACTTCCTGTTGATATAAATTGAGGAATATTAAATGACAATGGACTATATGGTCTATCTGGAGCGATTGTAAGGGCATCTAGTAACGATAACCTGTTTATGCCCATTGGAGATTTTATGGCATCAGCAGATTGATTTATATTCGCAGGCTTGTTATCAAATGTCGATTTAGACTGGATATTCTTTTTATGGGAAGCGTTTGTAGATTTAATAGACTCAAATTTGCCTGGTGTAAATGTCTTGGTTTTTGGATTATACTTTTGGTCAAACGCAGTAGATTTTTTTGATGATTCATCTTTAACTGTGTTTTCTATTTTATTTGATGTTGATTTGTTCTCAGGATAAAATACCGTAGCTGTATTCTTTGATTGTATATTTTGCTTATCTTGCATACTAAAAATATTAGGTGTCACTTTTTTAGTCATTTCTGAATTCATTTGATCAGACGCCTTATGTGTTTGGAACATGGAATAACTTTGACTTTCAGACGTTGCTTGCTGTGAAAAAGATTGAACAGTACAACTAGACATCTCTTGCATCATTTGTGATTTCTGACTTTGTACTAAAGATTCTGTTATGGATGTAGCTTGCGATGTGGACATTGCAATATTAGAAGAAAACCCGGTTGATTCAGTTGACAGCACATTTTCGACTGGAGGTTTCATTATATTTATAGGATTGAAATCGGTAGTTATTGACATCATTATTGGTTCTTGAGCCATGGAAGTTGAATCGCTGTAATGTATATTTTGAATGGTATTTGTATTTAATTCACTTTGGGGTTCATCTTCTGGGGGATTAGGAGGGGGCCACACAATGCTTTTAACGTTTTTAGCTGTTAGATGATAGTTAATGAAAAATGGTAGTGAATGGAAGGAAGGAAAAAATTAATGAAAGTAGATTAGAAATCTCAAAAAAAACAGACTAAAATTTGATAGGAAAGCAAATTTTAAATATATTCTCAATAAAGCGGAAAAATTATATTTGTTCCTGAAAATTCTTATCATAAAAATATAACATTTTTAAGTGCCAGGACCTTGTTACATTTTTAAAAGAGCTGCTTGCTTAGCGCATTTATGTTACAATGATATTTACAGACGCAAATAGCTATAAAAAGCTAAGACAAAAATCCTCGATCTCCATGTATTAATTACCTTTAAAAATAGGACCTGGGACCTCTGTCAAAATAAAGAACAGTGTTGCATAAATTTGGATAATATGAAAGGAAATAAATATACTATTTTATTAATATAAGTTCCTCAAACACTTTAATATTGGAAAAATGATGATTTATTAAGAAAGTTTTTCATAGAACTTTTAGGAACACTTATTATATTGCTTTATATTTTAATAAAAGCGACATAAATTTGTTTCAAATTTTTTTAGGACAAATATCTGTACCACATCGGTGACCTACGGAGATACGGTGCAGTATAGGGTTCTCCTCTTGTTGTACACTGTCTTTAAACGAACATAAAGGGGACAATGAATTTATTTATCAACAGATAAAAAATATATATTTCAAATCGAATTGGTTAAAGTTAAATAACCTTACCAAATATTATCTTCCAACACTGTTTTCAGAACTGCCGCTGAAGTCTAACTAATGTAATTTGGCTTAACACACCAAGTGAAGCAACAAAAGAGTGCGCTGGCAAGGATTATGTCACTGTATATATACGCCTATAGAAAGTACATTGTCGAAGTGATTGATTCTTTGCCAAAGATCTATATATAGATTTCGTAGTCAAATGTGTGCCAAATAACTTCGAATAATAATATCCGACTAAATTAAGAATTAAAAAAATTTTTTTATTGTGGTAAGGAAAATGTAAACGAGATGTAATGATAATAATGGTCATTGCCGTTCTATTATGTAATATCTATATAATGAAATATTTGTAGAATTAAAAGCACTGTAGAAACACTTAGATACAATGGATAATTTTTATATTATAATGTTGTTACATATTTAAAAGAAACAACTAAGATTTCCTCATTTACAAAATATCTTCCTCTCTCTATATTACCTTATATAAAAGCACTAAGCAATTATTAATAAAAAAGTAATACAAAAATATACTTGTATAATATATAAAAATATTTAATACATTTCTGATAACCTTTAACTGAGACTTGTTGTGCAAAAGTGGCCTTTCGTTTAAATAAAAATAATATAATATCTTTAATTTAATAATTACGTCTGTAGCTTCTAATTATATTAATAAGTCAAGAAAGTGTGATGCATTCCAAAAAATATTTTGTATCTCAGAAATCACCAAGCGAGCGTCACCAAGCGTATCATGGATGGGAAAATTAAACTAATCGTTGGTACAGTTCAATAACTGATTTTTACTATCTCTGCTTATTTTATTGGTATTGCACTAAATATGTCCATATAAAAGAAAGAAAATACAACAATAATTTTTGTTCGTAACCAGTCTAGATGCTATCTCTTTCAGTTAACAAGTGGATGTGCATACGTGCAAGACAGAAGCTCATTTTATTTTATTTGTATTTGCATCAATTTGATGCAAATACAAATAAAATAAAATGAAACATACATATGTTTATATGACAAATAAAACAAATTTAAAAAGTACGGTATTAAAATATATATACTTAACTATAGGATAAAGTACGGTCATTGAGGACTTCGCGTCGCGCGTCGTGGTGCAGTGTTTGACTGTAAACCTGACGGCTGTCAATGCCTACTCCAGGGAAATAATTATTTCGTCCCCTCGCTTTAGTAAAAAAGTCAAAGCACGGCGTTGATTCCCGTCAGTCATAACGAAATGTTTCGAAAATTATGGAAATCCGGAAAGTGGGGAACACAGTGATAACACTATTTTCTTTCTAAGGTATATCTTATATTCTATCCTGTTATAAAGCGAGAAGATAAAAAAGTTCCGTTGTTGTATTTATTATCCAATGAAATTAAAATTGCAGTATTTTTGTTAAAAAGCTTTCTTTATTTCTAAAGAACGCTTTTTAGTTGTGCGACCATACACTTAGCAACGCTCTTATGATTTATATATCGTACATTAGGCCACGTTTACACTGGTAGTCTTAGATTTTAGACCTAGTCCTGAGTGTCGGCGCATCGTGGAGGCAGAATGAACACTGCAATAAACAAATGTCAACTGGTCGAAACAAGTTTGAAGTCGTCCGGGTGCAAGAGGAGGCGTATATGTCACGGCGCATTCCATTTGCTTGTGCGGTTATCAACATGCATTTTTTATTTTTTCTCGCGAAGTGTAAATTGACATGTCGCAAGTTAATTTAAATGACTCTCTGTTAAACATTACAATACCAGTGATGAGAAACCTTTTTTTACACAAATAATAATATTGTAGGTAAAAAACTATTTTTTTCTAGAGACATTATAAAAATGTAAGACCGCAATCCACCATAAGCGGTGCGCCGTCTCTCAGGACGCAACTAAATGTCATACAATTTGAATGTTATATAGCGAAAGTGACTCTCTTACTGGGTGCGAAGGCGGGCGCGGGCGCGTGGGCGTGGGCGGGAGCGGGCGCGGGGGCGGGGGCGGGCG
>DWAN01002769.1:0-14519 GCA_018230445.1 Heliconius hewitsoni | reverse complement strand
TTGATACTGTGTTTTCGAAGGTCAACCGAGGTCTCCCCCTACCTCTCTTACCACTTACTTATTATTTTCTTCTATTTTCATTATATATTTGTTCTTTCTTATTATTCTATTATTACGTACATTTTGATAGTTCATACTTATGTGGAGATTTAATATTGAAATGTAATAAACATTATCATTGATTGTCTTTTACCTATATTAAAATTACGAAACAGAAGAATTTGTTTGGCTGAAAGCGTTTCTCTCAGAAACTACTGGATCTATTTGAAAAATTAATAAAATGTTAGATAGTCTATTTGTCAAGGCTATATAAGATGGAGAAAAAAAAATGTTGAAAAATATCGAGATAACCCGAGATAACTCGACAGAGAGAAAAAACACAGAACTGTCACCTATACACATATTAGTACAACTAAAGACCTTTAAACAGATAAAAAAATGGGCACAATTTTTAATAAGCAGTTTTTAATAAGAAAGTTAAAGTGACCAGTCACGTTAACTAACAAGCCAATATCACTTAGCGGAGCTGTCAGACTACTAGTACAGTACTATAATTAGTAACGAACGTAGTCAATCCTAATGACTTTAACTGTAACAGCCTTTAGTTAGTTAATTACTAAATTGATTTTATTCAACTACACAAGAAAAGCAATGTTTATAATTTGTGGCAGAGTTATTAAGTGTATTATTATAGAAAAGACTCCATTGTATAGAACAATTTCGTTGTTAATATTTTTGTTACAGACGTTGGAGTATGCCGATAAATAGCAGTATTTAAGTAAATTAAAAAAATAAATCTACTTAGTAACTTTAATCTTAGTATCTTGACTTGTCAAAAAAAAAATCATCAACAAAGTGGAAGTTTTATGATTGGCATATCCCGAAGGCACCATATATGTTAGAAGAAAATAAAAATAATGCCTCGCCATCGACTGGGAATCGAACCCACCACCTTTCCCCGTCAAATCACGACAGCGTCTATAAAATAGTTCACACAAATATAACGACTGGACCACGACCACAGTACGTCTACGAGGCAATCCATTAACTAAATCCGTACACATTAAGAACGATTAGCAGATCAGCGGAGGTGTTAACTAACCTCTGGCTTGTGCCCTTTTGATGCGATGCTATTACTACAATAATAGGTAATTGTAAGCAAAATACGATTAATATAGGTAGTTTTCTGTGATAATTCACAGATACTGTATTTTTATTTAACTTTACAATGGGTTCCATGAAAGCAGGGAAAGGAGAACCGTAGTGTTAAGACACTGCGACCCCCACTTTCCATTCAATTTTCGATCACAGCGCGGAAATGATTCTGAGACTTGGAAATCGAACCCAGAAGCGTCATGTTATGATCATACACTATGCGCGTTTATCTATTTAGCAAATAAAATACAGCCGAAACTACTGGATATAGAAAGCTGAAATATGTCATATGAGATTTACGAAGGGGACCATTAGTAGATGATTTCCTGATTTCCTTAGTTAAAGTTCCTACGGATATGGAAAGAAATAGGATTTATTACAGAATTGATTAAAGGTATTTCTGCGATATTATTTTAAATATAGGTATAACTCCTTGAAATAGAACTTAAACCTACAATACTTAATGGATTTTTTTATATCTCCCTATAATCCTACATTTTATATCTTAAGTGATTTCTTATAATTTTTATAAAGGTTGACTTTTTAACGTACGTAAAATACATACATACATACATTCTCCAGTTTCCAACAGAATTAGAGACATTACAAATTGAGTGGCCGACATCTACGCTGCACTTTGTGTTTCCAGATAGGAGAAAAAAAAATTAAACTTTTTCCCTGAGAAGGGATTGAACCCGCAACTATCGTTTTCACAGTAAGACTGTTCCACTTTCGTCTCAAAAGTAGATAAAAAAATATTTGAATGCTGAAAAAAGAACAAATTATACCTATATATTATATTTTATTATACAAAGCAAGAAAGACGATTATTCAAAGATTTCAAAGAAAAATTCATCAAAGCAACAGCGATTCATTGAAGTCCTAGCTTTTGTATAGTACAATGCATAGAAACTACCTAATAAGATTATAAGAATATAATGAAACAAACAAACATAATTGAAGCGCAGTTAGCAAATGACAGTACACATTATGGTATTTCATTTATTGAAGTAATTTTATTTAAATTCATCTTTTATCTGAGGCTACGCCCATATGGTCAAGGCAAGAAGGCTAACAGTTGTGTATGACACATGACACAATGTAAATGAGTATTTGAGTATTGGTATATTATATCGAGTATTGGCCGCGGTGAATGGACAATACAAAATATTTTTCAACTCGAACTAGATATCAGGCATTAGCGTGTTTCATAAAAAATACAACGATTGTTTTGAGAAACTTATTAATATAAAGCTTGAAATAAGAACTGAAAATATTAAAGCAAAACGTGAACACTTCGACAAAACTAGAAATTTATTATTATTGACATTTTTTTGTATTTTAGTAAGTACTTTTTGTTTAAGTCTTAATTTCATTAAGTTACTTTTAAATTAATTTAATATCAAGAAACTTTAAAGAAGAATGTGTAAATTTGTTTTATTTGATTTTATATCACTGCTTTGAAAAATTTTGGAAAATAGTGTACATTTGTTTTTCCACTTTGATTAGATAATTCGTACGTAGAGGTAAGTAGATGCTGCGCTACCTGAGTTCCATTGTTCAGGACATAAATTCTCTTCCAAAAATAACTAGAAATTATGCGTTAACTATTTTTAAGTTTAACCATTGTTATGCATTCAAAAAACAGATATCAAATCCACTTAAATAATTGATTGCCCCCAACGAGGATCAAACCCACAACTATCGTTTTACAGTCTGACTGTACTGACCCACTGTACTCTATAATATAAGAATATATTTACTTAAAATAGAAAACAAAATTAACATTTTAAAACGTTAAATGGGGTTGCGGTTGACTTATAAAGCCGTCACGGTTAAAAATAAATTATAAAATAACTACACAGTCAAGACTGATCACTTAATACGTCAACTTGAATAATTGCAATACTAAATAACTTTACAAGGAATGTTTAATAGAAACATGCAATATTATAATAAAAAATTTATTTTTTACATGACTGTAAATGAGATAAAAAAAATACTTAGTATTTTAGTATTTTGACAAAGGAAAAATATGTTGTTATCTGTTTTAAACGAAACATTCGTGTTGTACTTGACAGTGATATCTAGCTCAAATAAATTCTTTTATAGAATATTACTAGACGTTTGGATCGTCATATATTTGGAAAAGAAAAATAATTTTATATGAAACGATTTAACCGGTAGTTTTCACTGATCTGAAAAATTGACTCACTTTCTTGTTAGGCTTGAATGTAATTTTTATGGGGGCTCTTAAGATGTCATTCCTGTCTGTAACCCCCTTCACATATGGTAGAAGTGCCGGCTGTCTCTCTACTGTGGGTGGCTTGTTGGCCTTCTGACAATGCTGTCGGGAAACAGCTTGATCTGATGAAGGGCATTCTTCACCTGCCGAAGCCTGTCCCCTAGGTGTTCAGTGTCGCAGAGGTGGTGGGCTCTCTGAAACTCTCTACCGTTGGCAAATCTTTGCTTCAGTTTCAGTCTACCCGTGACCACGAACTACTGCAAAGAGTTCGAAACGTCTGGTTTCCAAAAATGTATAATACTGAATATACGTGATTAATCCGGTTAAATAGTTTCATTTAAAATGTATAATAATCGTATAAATCATAGATCTTACTAAGAAAAATAATGTGTGCACAGCGTAAATTTGATGTATTTTTTTTGCTTCAAAATATATCTCACATATAGAGGGATACATACAGGGAACCTAGTGTTAAGGCAATCAATTTCCCAGTTTTCGTCCAATCTTCGAGACATGGTGTATTTTGTTGAAGAACTCAACGCCGCACTTTGTCTTATTACAAGAGCGAGAAAATGAAAATAGTCTGCAACCCGAGTGGGAAACGAACACACAATCAATTCAAACGTGGATAACTTTACTGCGCTACGAAAGCATAAATTTTTATATCAATATTTATACTTAATTAAACAAAATACAAATTTTTCTTGCAAAAATAAAAAAAAACTAGGTAAAAATCTTGTAAATCTCGACGCCAACGAACACTTGATATTCATATTATGCACTACGAAGGGGTATAAATAAAATATTTGGAAAACAATACTGTTACCAAAATTCAGTTCGCAAATTGCACGCGAACGAATCTTGACTAATTGATAGTTTTTAATATTCCACTATTCGTTATATATTTGATTTTTTTTTGGTTATTTTGTAGTTCTACAATAAAAGTGGGAAACGGTTTTCCAAGTAACCTATATAGTGTTGTGAAAAATATTTAATTTATACAGAGCAAGAAATTGCTTAATGAACTATTTTATTGAAACAAGAATAAACATTTGAGGCAGTCCTGGCGTCGTTGTGGGCATGATTCGTACTCGGAGGAGTGAACTATTTAATATTTCCTCGCTCTGGTTACGAGGCAAAGCGAGGCGTTGAGATTCGCGACTTAAGACACAATGCGCCGAGAACTCGGTGAAATTATGCGTCTTAATGAGAGCGGAGTGTCTTAAAGCTAGGTTCCCGTGTTCCCTCTGCCTATCTATGCGCGATGAAGCTAAAAAAATATGAACAACAAATAAAATATAGGTCATTAGGTCATATAGGTCATTGTGGCACAGCGGCACGGCGGCGACAAACGGTAAACGAAACACTTGGGTTCGATTAAGATTCAGCGAAATAAATTACATACACTGCTATTTGCTGAATGCAGGTGAATCCCGCGAAAAGCAGTTAGGGAAGGTACGGGAGACGGATTTTTCAATTTTACGTCTCAAGACCCACGCAAATAAAGTTGAAGTCGAGGACTAGCCATAAAATCTTCTTACTTTCAGTCATAAAACAAAACTAAATTTTCTAGTTCTTATAATCCTTTATAGATTTTCTCAACGGAATATTATAAAATCGGTTAACTCATGTCGTTTATTATCAAGTTAGCTCGATTTAACACAGTTAGTTATAGGAGATCAAAGAGCGGTGGCATGTACACGATTTTTACTGCTTACTTTTTCCTTTATATCGATTATTTTTAAATCATTGAATCTGGTCGTTTAAAATGAAACCGATTTAAATTTGGGTTCAGTCAGTATCTTATTAAATATTTGGATTTCTAAAGGACGGACCTAGTTTTAAGACATTCTTTTCTCATAAAAACACTTTCTACCAAATTCTCATCGCATTGCGTGTTGAATAGCGAAGCTAAACGCCGCGCTTTCTTGCCTGAGGTATATTAATATTATTAATTCCATCAATAATTTTAATTCCCCGCGTGAAAATCGAACACACAACCGTCGCGTTTACACTAACATACTTATTCCCCTGCTAAAGTAACTAAATATTCATAAAAACCTTTAAACAAATGTAATTTCAATTTTTATTATTGTGACCGGCCACTAACGATCTATCACATTAAAATGCATATCAAACAGTTCGAAAGTGCAATCAAATCAACGCTAATTGATTGGAGAAAGAGATTAAAAGTTAGTATCGACTTTGCACTTTAATTCAAAGTTCGTTATGTGCCACTGATTATTTAAATTTAATCTTATTATTGAATAGCTTATGTTATTCCCTTTTTTGTTGTAGGAAGCGGCTTATGAAAAAAATGGTGGTCCTATGTTGTGTTAATATATTATTTGGATGTCGTTATTTTTTTGTTCTAGTCCTATTTTTTTTCTATTTCTTTATAATTTCACTGCACTCTTTCAGTTGTTTGGAGTCATTCACTTTGCTGATTTGCTAGAATAGATTTGCTTTAAAAGTAAAGGCAGGGCACCTTCGTTACCTAACCTTTTATTTTAAATATACAAATGTGCTACAAAGAATACAAAATTTTTCAGAAGCTACAGGGGAACAGATGAACAAACATATATACATTCCAATCGCAATCATAACCCACCACTTTGCTTCGCTGTAGTCGGGTAATAAGATATTCTAATTCAAAATGTGTATTAAGAAAACTACAAATTTAATAACTGAATAATTAAAAACATAATAACAAAAGATCATTTTATTTCTTGGATATTAGTAATATTCCAACCCGTTCCTTATCATCTTAACAAATTTCCTTATCTGTCATATGTACTATACGAATCAGCTTCACGCTATATCCCGTACACAACAGGGTAGTCAGAAGGAACCTAATGTTAATACACTCCGTTTCCCACTTTCTGCCGGATTCTGGAGGCATTGCGTGTTGAATGGCAGAACTCAACGCCGCGCTTTGCCTCTACACCAGAGCGCGGAAATGGAAATATAAATTTAAGTTTCATAATATTTCATCTCCTCTAGTGGGGATCGAACTCACAACCAGTCGGTTTTACAGTCACACTTTGAGCCGCTGCGCCACGACTGGACTCAATTTGATTTATTTTATTTTACTATACGAAAAGCCTTGACCTTCAAACGAGAGTCATTAGTCGAACATGCCTATAGATTGCTACATCCGCCACTCACTACATCCCTTGTGATCAATAAACTAACGCCTGTACGGCTAACGGTGATATTATACGTCAAGGCTTATCATCGTAACGCAATATAATATAGATAACTATGTAGGTATATTAGTATTAGAAAGATTTTAACATAGACTAAATATGTATATCAGTTACTATTATAATATTATTAAAATCGATATTATCAGTAAAAAAATAGAATTTTAACATAAGAGAGTGTACGTTTCAAATTTAGAACCACTTTTACGGCCTTTTCATCCGTTAAAACTAATAACAATGATCAAAAATATTCGTTGAGCATGATAAGAAGAAACGCTATCAGTTCAATAAAGTCACAGAGCGCTACTAAGTGAAGCACAAGTCTTCGCTTTGCAAAAACATTTTCGAATTCGTTTAGGTTAAATTCAAATGAGGGGTTGACCTCTTAAAACGGTTTAATTTATCAATACGTCCCTAAAGGTTTACTTCGACAGCATCCAATCTATACTAAATTGCTTTACGATTAAACCTTCAGACGTGAGAATATTGAGATGTCATTGTTGGTACAATGAAATACGTAATACTAATATAAAGAAAAAAAAGAGAGTAATTAGAAGTTTGGTAAAAATTGAAGTTCTCTTTCCTTTCCTTATAAAGAAGAAAAGTGAAAAGAAAATCAATTGGTTTCACGCATTTTCCTGCATAGAAATTGAAATCGAATCCACAATCGTCGCGACATTCAAAGGCTTTACTACTGCGTCACAACGGACTCATTACAAAAACAGTTCAGAATATCTAACAGAGCAATGAAGATAGTATCTGTTAGATATTCCTTTTTACGTAAGTGTTAGTCTTTGAAGTGTGCTGGTTGTTTCATATAAACAAAGCTATAAATTCAATTCAATTGCTATGTTTATTTTTATTATTATCTTCGTGTATTCCCGTATTTTTACGGTAAAGTCAAAAATAACTTAGTGATAAGTCACTTTGTTTTCCTGTTTTTGCTTATTTTAGAAACATCGCAAGCTGGCCAGTGAAGGCTTGTGAAAGAATTTTGTAATAGCATAATTGCGTAATTATTTACTAGTCAGCTGCACGTTGTATAGCTGGAAAGGCAGAGAGAAGGTAGTGTTTAAACACTCTATACAAACTCCGTACCACGCTCTACTCAATTTTTGAGGCATTGATATACAATCAAAGAATGACGACGACGTTGTTGTTGTTATTATTTAAATTAATAGAATCATAAATACACTCCGTCGTTTCTCTTAACATAATTTTTCAACATACAATCACTTTATATCAATACGACTAGACCAAAGCATCTTTAACATCACAAAAAACCTCATAAGTTATTAACGTAATACATATTAGTATAAACTAGTTCCTTTTTCAAAAAATACCGCTTAACGCTTTGCAAGGAACACTATGTTAAGACACTCCACTCACTTTCCGCTCATTTTTCGAGAGTGGCGGAACTTAACGCTGATTTTTATCTTCCAAAGAAGAGATGTGAAAATATTTTAAATATTCCATATTATATTCCATAGAGTGGGCAACTATCTAATATATCACTATAAAATAGTGTCCATTTACTTTACATAGGCCTCGTTCACTTTCAACAGTACAAATAATGACCAATTCTTCCCAACTTAATCAAAATGAAGCCTAATTTCCCTTTCATACAAACACCCATACACAACAAACTCAACTCAACTCAACGACAAACCAAAACAACGAAAGTTCCCCCACATCCAAGCTACATTACCACTTAGCTAATGACCGTTGCTACCAACACCAACAAAAGGTGGCGAGGAAACAAATCAAAGATTAAACTAGAATTAAGTCCGAACGGTATTGGCGACCCCCGCGACAAACCGTACCTTTATAAATCAAGATCCACCACTAAGCCCGCGACGGCCGACGACAAATCGCTGTGTAAAATAGAAATGGTATAGGTTAGACTTCGAGTAGATTCGGGCAATTGCTTCCTGATTTATTATTGTGTGGGAGTAGGTAGTTTGAGAGAAATTCGGGATATTTAGTTTTTTATTCACTTTTGTGAATTAAGATTAAATATGCTTTATTTTTTCTTATTAAGGTAAAAGGTTAATACAGATTTTAACTTTTAGCTTTTGATGAGAGATATTTGGATCGCGTAAACTGTAACTGCAAAAAAATATTAAATTGAACACATTCAATGTAATTATATTTACTTAAATTATTAATTAATTATTAACAATAAAATAGAAAAACATAAGTCATACAAAATCCAAAAAAAAACACTTGAAAATCCAAAAAAAAACACTATTCACAAAACTAACTACAATAAAAATCCCAAGCACAAAATATCCACACTATACAGCACTTCCAAGCGTTGTTCTACGGTAGATCCCGCCACAAATTATAGGCGCCGGTACAGCGGGAACGTGCTCCCCGGATCCCGGAATACCGGAATCATTGCTGGTATTATACAACGGATATTGTGCACGTTAGCTGTAATGTTGATCGCTGTTTAGAGAACGTTATAGTGGTATCGATTCTTGAGTTGAACATATTGTGGAGATGTGAAATTGTTGTTGTGAGAGGAAAATGGATATTTGGTGTAAATAAATACCTATAGCTATAAATAAAATTTAAATATATATCTGTGATTTTGTATTAACCGTATTTTTCCTTGTGGATATAGCTGTTTACATGATACCAAAAAAAATAAAAATATATAAAAATATTGCCTGTCTTTGTGTTTATCCTGGCAAATCTCCGAAACTTCTAGTTCAACTAGAACTGATTTCATGCAACTAGCACTGAAAGATGCTAGGGGGTATGTATAGGCCGCGTTATACCGGAAACCACATTTATTTTTTATGTACAATTCATATATCTGTGTTGTTTTTTTTGTTCTCACAAATTTTTGTAATATAATAAGCTCCACACAACGGTACGGCCGATTTATTTTCTATTACACTAAAAAAAAATGTAATAAATCCTATTACAAAATTTTTCCTTTGAGGAAATCGATGAATGTTAATGAATAATTATAAATTTTCCTCTGAGTAGAAATCGATCCCGCAAACATCGGCTTTACATTCCGATTGTATTTATATTTTTTTCCCTTTCATTTAAATACTAAAATAAAATTAGACCATAAAGTACCTACTAAATATATAGCCCAATTGTCCATTTCATACGTTATACAAATTAAATGAGTTATTTAATAGGCTATTCATTATATAAAGCAATTAATATCGTCCCTAACATCTGGTCGGAGATAAAACGATATATCGATTCGTGAATAGGGTGTATTTCGATGTAATTTTAATTCGATGTAATTTATGATAGGAAATGTAATTTTAATTAGTCTAGTTTCGCCATATTGATCTGAGTTGCGGTACTTAACGCCGCACTTTTTATTAGTAGACTGCAGTAAATAAAGTCATTTATATAAAATCTTTGCCTAGCTTTAGCCTTAATCACTATAAATTGATAATAACCTCATTTTTTATCCAATTTCAATATTATCAAATACATACATACATATTAAACTGATATCCCCCTCCTTCCAGATGGAAGTCGGTAAATAAACCTTGAATCGTTGACGATAAATACATTTTCGTCACAATACCACTCGTACGTCTCAATCACTGTAATGGATACGATAAATAGTCGTCCGGGGAAACAGTTTACGGGAGCGATTGCGTCTCTTCATCTAACAACACGTCTTTAATACGTATGTTTGTACTTTTCAAGTAATTACATACTTGAAACGTCTAGAATTTTACAAGAAATAGAAGACATTTAGCAGATGTGGCGGAGTTACACAGCGTCCGACGGTGAACACGACGGTAGTAGGTTCGATTTTTACTCGGGGGAATAAATTATGTGGGTTCGATTTCCACTCGAGTAAACATATATTTAATTTTTTTAATTTCTTCACTATAATTCCTTCAGTCCCGCCACAAAAATATTGTAAAAAGAAAATGCGGAAAGGAGTGTCTTAACACTAGGTTCCTTCCGCCTACTATGCTTTTAACGTAGCTAATGTATTTTAATTCCTCGAACCCCATAAAATTTAAAAGGATCCCGACAGTTCATTTTAATAAAATATTGAACTTATTTTTTTCTTTTTAGTTTTAGCAATCGGGATTTATGTTTAATTTATTTATTTTTGTTTTTTCCTAAGTATGAAACAACAATTTAAAAATGTTATAGTAATATAAAATCAATAAGTACTATTTTCCTTTTCCTCTAGTATATTCCCCTCAAACTAAAGTAACCTTTTCTTTGATCCCACAACTATAACATATTTAAGCTTTCACTTTCATCTACATTTGACTTTGAGCGGACTTTATAAATAATGTATTGAGAGTTTGTTTAGTCAAAGCAGAAGTGCATTTCAGTTGCAATTCTGACTGACGCGACTGACTCAAAATGACATTTTATTCGCTGTTTCCATTTCGTTTTGAAGTTTTATTAGTTTTATTTGTGTAACCTGTGTTTTTTTTTCTTTACGCTATATCCCGTACATAGCCCGGTAGAGGGGACCTAGGAACCTAGTGTGAAGACACTTAGTTCCCGTTAAGGAACATTCGTTTTCCTGAATTTGAGAAGCATTGCGCGTTAAGTTGCCTCGTTATCCGAACAAGGAAATTAATATATTTAAATTCCTTATATCCTCGAGAAGAAATCAGACCCACAACCCGTGCCAATACGCCACGACTAGCTTCGGCTGTTTTACGACGTGCTTTATCCTATTCGGTTATTAGACTTCCACCTAAAATTACACTCGTCGAGTAGCGTTTAAAGCCGTAATTTTTAAAATACAAAACAATTTTTTATATTTTAATATTTTTATTCTTCCAATTTTTTTTATATTGTAAACCCATGAATAGAAAAAACTTTTCTATACAAACAATAAAAATAAAGTACCTGCATAATCTTCTTATAAAATAATACCAAAATATCAACAAAATGCGAATATAAACCTAAATAAAGCGTGTACGGTCAAATAATGCTACCCATAGAGAGCATCTGCTAAAGTCGAATGAAGTAAGCATAAACATTTATGGCATCAGAGCTTCCTAACCGTTGGGTTAATGTTGGAGTCATAGTTCGGCACTATGGGACGATTAACCCACAATTATTTAGTGGATAATTTGAATTATGTTTTTTTCTTAGCTTCACGCTTATAGCAGGTAGGCAGAGGTAACCTGGGAGGCTAGTGGTAAGTTCCCATCAATTTTGTTTCCACCTTTCCGCTGAATTCTGCTTTACCATAGTAGAGTTACCTCGAGTTGTGATCAAACCAAAAACCTGCACCACGACTGGCTCCAATTATGTTTTTAGGGTTGTATTTTTTCAGCTTGAAGCTTGAAAACACCCACCAGTAACTTTGTTTGCTCAGACCGTAAGATGTAAAAGGGAAAATTTGTTTTTCCCCCATAAGGACATTCGGGAAATCCTCTCTTAGCGCTCCCCAACGCTCCCTACTTATTAATATTAACTTTCTAAATACACAAAGAATATAGTATTAAAATACAATGTTCTATTTTCTGATTATATTTCTGAATTTAAGACATTTTGTGTCGAAAAGCGGAATTAAGCGCTGCACTTATTCTCACTAGGCGATGGGTGAAATAAAATAATTTGGTACTTTAAGATGGCGACGGAAACCATATTCACAATCATCGCGTGTTCTGTCAGAACCTATCCCAGTGGTGTATGTTATGTATGTTTTTATAATATATTTGTTATTATTCGTCTTTAAAAACCATAGCCATTATGGTTGTTGGTGTTGGAAAGTATTTATTCGAAAATGGTTTCAGAAACGAAAACGCCTCCACACACAATGCCACCAAAATTCAGTGGGCAAGCACAGAATGAGGTCTACTCTGCTGTGTGCAGGATACAGCGTGGAGCTGATTTACTTAATATTTAAAATGTTTTAGTAGCTCGTGACGTTCGATGTGATTACTTTAGGAGTTCACGCTGACCACCGAGAGATTTTAATATTGGTACTTCAAACTAAACACAATCATTATAACTACTGAACTACACAACAATACACAGAAGATATACACAAAAAACCAATTCAATTACAATAACCCTCTGGTGTCGAGGCAAAGAGCGGCGTTGAGTTCGGCCACTCAACCATAATTGCACGAAACGGAGATGGAGATCGGAGTGTCTTAATACTAGGTTCTTTTAGCGTACCCTGGTGTGCGCGAGATAAATATAACATATATAAAAAAAATTGTTTTGTAATAATAACAAAAAGATAGGCATCGAATATTCAAAATATCTAGATATCTCAACGCTTGTCACGTAAGGCAATTACTTTAACCGATATTATAGTAATGATGTATAGCACCTATACAGCTTACTCAAAGCTATTAAGCCACCGAGGAAGCCACTTTGTGAGGAATTTCCTGCGTTTATAATCGTCACAATTTTTAGATTTACGCTGTAAAAACAAGAAGTTTTATTTAACACCGTTTTCGAATTGCTTTTGTTTTTTTTCTCTAATAATATCTATATATTGAGGCCAGTCGTGGCGCAGGGGCACAGTGTGACTGTAAAATTGACTGGTTGTGGGTTCGATCCCCACTCGAGGAGATAAAATATTTACTTATATTTATTATTTTATTTCAGCGCTCTGGTGGCGGGGCAAAGCGCGGCGTTCAGTTCCGAGTTCCAAAACTCGGCGAAAAATGGTGAAAAGTGCCTCTTAACATCAGGTTCCCTCTGCCTACCCTGCTGCGTGCGGGATACAGCGCGAAGCTGATTTGATTTGATTTATTGTTTACTAAAATAAATATTAGTGTATACTAAAATCTACATTAAATAAGTAAATTAAAGAGTTTGTGTGGTTAATAATTCTAATCTCAGGAACTACTATTTAAAATAATTCAAATATTTCATTCTCCCAATGGGATTCGAATCCACAACCGTCGCGTCTACAGTCCCAAGTTTATGGCACTACACCACGACGTCCTCATAATTGATTATGTATCATAGATCAAGTGGTATACAATTTCAGTTATTCCCATTTAACCAAGGAAGCAAAGCCCCAAGTCGAGGATAGTATTTTCGCATTTCTAATATCATGTTAATATCATGTTAGTTTATTATTACTGCTTAATATGCAAACGCTAAGAGGATTCTCTGATCAACAATAACAATGTATAGATCAATATAATATTATATTAACTGATGATAGCTCGTTTGATGTTATATTTTATCTAATTAAATAAATAATGTTAAAAGATCTCTTTTGACACGCCTGACTGTACCAAAATTATGGTATAATAGGTTATATTCTCCATAAATATATTTAGACAAAAAGGCTATGCTTTTTAAAATTCATACGGCGACGAAAGAACCTACTGATAAGACATTCTGTTTCTCAACAGCACGGCCCAACTTTCGAGACACTGCGAGTTGAGTGATAGAACTCAACGCCGCTTTACGTCTTGTTACCAGAGCGAAAAAATGAAATTTTTTTTTAGATTGGCAAAGAAAACCAAATTAAAAACCCAACCCAAATATTTTCTACGTATGTGGATCATACAATACATCAATGCCCAATTTCAAAGCTCACGGCTTATTATGACACTGTCCAATTGTATTTATGGCTCATCAGTTATATGAGATAATCCAGCCTTCAGTGCCTCGTGACTTAACTTGACACCACAGTGACGTCGTCGCTTTGGTTACTTAGCATATTGGTTTATAAATTAATGATCGTTCGTCTCATAGATTCCTTAAATCTTGGCTTTCTTTACTTGTAATATTTAACTAGATTTTCTGAATTTTATATGATGTTTGTAAACGTGATAGTTGTGGGCTCCATCCCCGCGACGGTTCAATATATGTTGATCGTTTTCATTCATATTGAGAGATATGAATGAAAACGATCGACGATATATATATATATATATATATATATATATATATATATATATATATATATA
>DWAN01002768.1:0-14521 GCA_018230445.1 Heliconius hewitsoni | reverse complement strand
GAAGAAATGGAAATATAAATTTAAGTAAATATTTCATCTCCTCGAGTGGGGATGGGCACAATCAGTCGGCTTTACAGTCACGCTTTGTGCCACTGTGCCACGACTGGCCTCAATAAGTATATTATTGAAAAATAATCTTGTGACGTAATGTTCTCCGAAATTCAAGTTTTATTGTATCGACTCAAATGAATTGCGCAAGCGATTGTCAGGTAACAGTTGGCATCACCTATATTTATTTAAAAACTAAATGAACAAAAAGTTAGTGATGATTAATTACTGACATTTATTTATTTGGTAGTTAGCTCTCGACTTCAGTAAGATGTTACTGATAATGCTGGTGCATACAATGTTTGTACCCGTGCCCAGGACCACGTTTAGGTATGTGGGCGCCCTCCTCCTCCTCCTCTCCTCCTCGGGAATTAACTCCTCATTACTTCCCCAAGTAACACACCTGTGCCCCTGCGCCGCGATTGGCCTCGCCAGTGACCTTCGAGCTTGTACATTCTTCATTATTATTGTATAACCGTACACGGAAGTACCCGGTATCCGGTATCCGGTATCCGGCCGGTGCCGCCGACTGTTGCTTTAGGAACTGCAATACGTCTTCCAAGCCGCGTGACAGGCGCGTCGCGGCGCCGTGTGCTCTTTAGCGTGTGCTAATAACGCGGAGATTATTGCATTTTGAAACATAAACAGTTTGAAAACATTACCCAATCCTGTTTTTATTACGTCTCCAATGCGAAAGTCGTTTATGCCCCTCTTTTGTAAAAATAATAATGTGATTACACATAAAATAATCGGTAATAATATTTAATGTACATACGAGTATGTAACTCGGTGACTCGTTGCCTCGAACGTCGAGTGGCCTTCGCTTGTGTTGTTAAAGTGTAAAGCGGAATATGCGAATATTTTAATAACATAATTGTAAACAAGATCTACAGGTACAGACACACCCGCCGACACGAGACATTATAAATATGTTGTTAGTAAACACTAAACAATGGCCGCCTAGGCCCCAGAGGACGGCTCAGTGAGGTACGTCGCGTTATGTTTCAATGTATGTATATTGTATACTAGCAGTCTGATCGTGACTTCGACTTTAACTATACGATTATTTATTTTATATTATTTAAGTGCAAAGTCCCAAATAAAACCGATTTAGCTGTTCCGAAGATAAATCCAGCCAAATATAATAACAGACAGACAGAAAATATCTAAATAATTTTTTTGTGTTTTAGGATCGTATAAGTAACGAACTATATGCACTTGCTGGAACACTGCTTCGAAATCACAGACGGCGAATGGTCTTTCTTTTAATATGAGTAACATGAATTGACCAATAGATATTGATAGTAAGTACGTGGAGCGCGGCGTAGCGGGACCGCGCTCCACCACGCTCGACCGCGCGTCTCCCCTACAGCACGCCGTCGCAATGAAATGTAAGAAATAAATAGAAGTGCATTGTTAACAATAGCCACAGTAAATATCGTCATTTGATGTTCTCTCTATTTGCTACTCACTTGCTGCCACAGGCACAACAACCGGTTACCAGCAACCGCCGGCTGACAGTTTCTTTTAGAACAAATTGCCCCAAAATGAAAAAATAAAAACAACATTTATAGAGCAGTAAAGCACATAGTGTGTCCTACAGAGGCAGTGAACACTCAAAAAAACGTGGAAGAAGTTCTTCAAGAAGACGTCTATACCTTTCGCCTCATTAATTAGTAAAAATTTTAATATAATGCCTGACAATGCACTGCCACTGACTATAATCCAATAGAGCACATTTAGGAAAACCTCAATAGACGTGTCTTAATAAGAGTACGATCCTACGAGATAGGTATAATGTCCTCCAATCGGATATCTTAGATATCCAAAATATAAATTGCCAAATCGGCTTCAAGAGCCATATATAATATAAGTGTGGGTGGAAACATCTGTTATAAAATTAACATTTTTAAAATGAATACTTTTATATTAATTGGAAAACTATCTTGTAAAAATTAAAAAAAATACGATTTATCTCACATAAACGACTTTTTGGCAAGAAGAGTAAGAAACTTTTTCCTTCATTTTATTTCAAGACCTTTGTTTTTTTATTTATGTTTTCAAATACCTCTCATAAAATGTGTTCAAAGTTTGGCTATTTCTGTATGGAACGAGATTCAGTAAATTTGAAAGGAGAAAAACGAAAAAGACGAAAAAGTAAATTTATTTACATTGTGTCTAATACTAGGATATACCAGGGTTCCGGGTGCCTAATATGCATGTACATATATGCGTGTAAATGCATATATATGATATGTTGTTTGAAGAATGAGCCGCAGCTAAACGTCACCATCTAAGAAGGAAATAATTAAAAATACAAATTAAAATGTCCCAATATCATTGAAGGAGCCAATATAAATTAAGTTAAGGTTACACTCCCGTCGCCGCCGTAGAGGCTGTCTGGCGTCGACACCGACGTCGACGCGCAAACCGCTTCCGGGTTCCTTAGTTAGTTAATATTATACTATCACAACGAAAATTTGTGTTTCACTTATAATGAATTCAATACCGTTTACGTACAATACTTTCGTGCAACTGGCAAGTGACTAGCGCGTGCGGAGTGCGTTGTAGCTGTGGTACCTACTGGTTGGCAAGTAAGTCATTAAACAACGAGGCAACACAAGGTCGCCTTTTCACACCGATCGTTTCGGAGAAGGGGCGAAGGCGACAATTTAACAAAATAATGTTTACGAACTACTTCCGTTTTTACTCATTAATTTTACCTTCCATTTTTTTAAACAAGTGACAGTGTCCGTCCCAAAGTACACTGTAAAAAAAAAACGTTTGATTATTTTTCTGTTTGCTTAAATTGAATAGGTTCCGAAACAACTTGACCGATTTAAACAATTCTTTTAGTATTAGAAACTTACATTATCTCTGATGAACATAGGCTATATTTAATACGGGAAAAAATAGGAATTCGCGTAAAAATTCCGATAATGTGTGTGTGACGTGTGAAAAAAAGTTCCAACAAAATTCTTATATCGCGTACGCTGTGGAAATTATTGACATTAGAGCAAAATGGTGTACTACAGGTTGTAGAGGACATCAATATCTAGAAAAAGTCCGCCATACCATATATCTAACTACTAGAGTAATGCCACAATAACTACTTTTTCTTAAGAAAATGTGCAGTATTACTAACGGGAAAAGAGCGGCCATCTTAGTACAGTACAGTAACCTCTAAGGAATACATGTATTACTAGCAAACCTAGTGTTAAGACACTCCGTTCTCCATTTTCCGCCGAATTCCAGGTGCATTGCGTGTTGAGTGGCGAACTCAATGCCGCAGTTTGCTTGGACATATAAATAAAAATATAAATTTAAATAAATATTTAATTTCGTGGGGATCGAACCCAAAACCAATCGAGTTTACATTCACACTTTTGCCCCTGCGGCATGCCAAGTAAGGAAAATAAAATTCTAAATATTAAAAAAAATTCCTGAGTAATTGCAACGAACAATCAAAATAAGTACCTAAAACTAATTGCAGTACTTCGTGTACAAAGTGTAGTTTTACAAAATAAGTAAAATTAATTCTTACATAAAACTATAAGTGACCGTCAACGTCGTCTGCCAGTTCGGGTCCGTCAATTTCAGCAACTTTTTCTTAAAACAACGAAATTCCTGGAAAAACAAAAAATGAGAAAAAGAAGTAGCCTATGTTCATCCAAGCCAAGACCACTATATAAAATTTTATCACAATCGGATCAGTGGTTTAGCCGTGATTACGTCACACACACACATACACACACAGACAGATAGAGTTAATTTCGAATTTATAATATTAGTATGGATTGTGGAAGAATATAAAGAATGTGTAACTCCTCTATAGAATATACTATTTTGTATTGTGTCATAAAAACAGCTATTTTTTCAATTACGATCAACAGTACAATATCGATATTAACGTGCTATCATTAAATATTTACTGCCGATATGATAGTCAGCTGAAAACATATACCATTTTTTAAATTGAGAAAACAATTACCTCCTAGTGGCTCCCGTTCGGTTTCGACCACTTAATATTTATTTAAGAAAAAAATATTATTATTTTAGTAAGGTTATACATATTGTAATGCACAAAGAAAATCCTAACTTAAATCTTTTGGTAATTTATTAGTATATATTTAAAAAAAAGTGCTTAGTTTTACACCTATTTAGGCGAAAATAGCCTATACGTTGCTCACAACCCCCTCTTATTTTCAATCTTAGTTCCCATAACAATCAGTTCGGATATTCTGACAAACAGAAAGATAGACAGATAGACAAAAAAATATATTGTTTGTTTCTGTTTTAGAGACGTTTAATAGGTGCATATGCACTTGAAAAAACAGATTTTGAAATTCTAGACAGACGCTTCAGTTTCATTTATATGTAGGTATAGATAATTTTAAACAAAGTATTAAAAAAGAATATAATAATCTTTCGAAATTTTGTTAATATCTATAGACTTGAGGTCAACTTACCTTGGAGAATATCCGTTTGTTTGTTCATGCTAATCTCAGGAACGGCTTAACCAATTTAAAAGCAGTTTTCACTATTAGATTGTTTTATAACAATCGTTTCATAAATAAAAAATATATTAATTTAAAGTATTTTGTTCGACAAAATTGCTACTCGCTAAGATTTATTTTTAAACGATTCTCTAAGAAGAGGATGAGTTATCAATTCGACAGTTATAATTTTTGTTGATGTTTGTTACTTCAGAACTTTTTACTGTGAAAACCGATTTAAAACACTTTTTATTTGTAAGTTAGTGCATCCCGTGTTATCCCATTTTAATTAGCTCCATTTCTGACAATGGTGGTATCTGTGATAAACCGCCAACCGGACCCGATGATTCACTTCAAGGATAATTTGGTGACAGTTCGGGTTCTGATTTTGGGATCCGGTCGGAATTAAACAAGTTGGTTTGTGTAAAACATATAATTATACTGTAATAGTTACAAGGACAAACGTTGTTACAAATGGCAAACCGCGGTTTATTTTTCGTCAGAAGGAGGATTTTTTGGTCATAAATTTAGTTAATATAAAGTAAAACGTACTTTTATTTTGTTAAACAAAGATAATTAAAAAAGATTTTATAATTTTGAAGAAATAATTTAGTAGTTTAAGCGAGCGAAGCCGCGTGCGCATCGCTAGTGCAAAATAAAAAAGTGTGAAGTAACTAAAGAAGCGTGCTGTAACAAATGAATGGCTAGTTGTTGTGAACAAAAGCCGGTTGGAATAATTTAAGTGTGGCGGTGACGAGGCAACGTGCTCTTGGACGCTCGATGCACCGGGAGTCGATGCGCCGCGTTGACAGGTGTGGCTGAGCCCCGATGACGGGCTCCGATCGGTCTCCGGAAGGTGTTTCTTCATGGGACGGCCATCATTGTAACATTAAGGATTTAATTTAACACAAGGTTTCGCACTGAGGCTCGTACACCTACTCGCACTCGGCACTTCCCTTCGTGAGTTGTAGTATAGCTGCGGAGAGCGGGGGCGGCCGCGGAGGCGGACGCGGGGGCGGACGCGGAGGCGGAGGCGGGCTCTGGATTTCACTTATGAAATTAATCCGCGCGGTGTTGATTACGCGAATAGTGTCATAATATCTGTATAGGTAGAGTATGCAAGTATTGTATATGTTCTTTTATTTCGTTTAAAATAGATACCTAATAAATAAAAACTAAAATGTTGTTTTGTGTAAATTTATAGGACATGATTTTTGTTCCTACAGAGCTGTCGAAGAATCTGGTTACTTTGTTACCACAATTAATTTATTTACAAAATACGAAGTTAGCTAATTGGAAAGATAATTTTAAATGTCAATAACATTATTTAAATAGTCGTCAACGATTGCCAATACCTCAATACCTCTACATGTACAGTGATATATACTGGTTTCGTTAGATAAAAAATAACACCATAAGAATCGACGTGTTCTTGCCTCAGCGACCGGACCGGCGTGCGCACTGTAGGTACCTACTGTATTATAAATACAAATATATAATATGTTTAAATTATTCACTTTTAAAGACGACCTTGTTAAGTGACAAGTTATTTTTTCCGTTCGCTGTTACAACTTAAACAGTCGTTATCTTCTAAAGATAAGGAATATTTTTACACCGGCGTCCGCACTAAGCACAGCGTTGCTCGGACACATTTGCCACGACGTAGCTGCCATACATACGTACCCTGATACAACTGTCAATGGAGTATGTGCACTAGGCTTAATTACGGCACGGCACGATTTCTGTTAAAATTATCTGTTTATAATTTTTCCGAAATAGCGCATTTCCTATCAGATCTAACTCACGGCCGCTGCCTCCTGCAGCCGCACATCGCCCGCGCCACTAGTGATAATTACTTACGATAAAGTCAATTAACGTTGCTGAACATTTCAAACATCTAAAACAATATCATTATATTTATTAAACGTTTCACCGAGACCGGCCATGCTCCTCTAGGCAAGGCGCGGCGGGCGAGGCGGTGCTAACGGCCGCCAGTGGCGGTTATGTAACGACCGCTACAGGTCCTCCAGTCGTCGTGTCGACACCGACCGATCCTAAATGTTAATATCTACTTTATAAGGTTGCTTAAACCAACAATACAAGGAATTGCTGAAACAATGGCCCGGTCCTAAACAATTACATGTAGGCCGCCTCGGCGTCTCGCGTTGACCGTACTCACCGCACTCACCGCGTCCGCTCATCAGTTCTGGTGCCTAGTGCTTACTAATTGACGTAATAAAGCCGTGTTCTATATTTCATACCAAAACCGTAAAAGCAGTTCTAGTTCCAGAGCTTCCTGTGTATATGTGTGTATAATTATCGATATCCCATGCATTTAATTGAAGTGGACCATTTATATCACCCGCGCGCACAACCCACCGCTGTCCGCTCTCCGCTCACCGCACACTGCTCTGTCCAAATTCAAAGTCCAGCTTTTTTACAACAAAATATTTACTTATAGAATTATACATTTTAAAAAAAGCATATTTAACTACTTTATACATGTCTGTAAAACATTAAAAAATATATTTTGTTACTGTCGATAGCTTTGATTTGTACAATATTCCATAGATAACTTTAAAACAATGAAAATGCTCGCGGCAATGGCCGCCTCGTCACGACCGACAATATATACCTGCCACCTACCACCTACTGTCGCGACAGCGCTAAGTCACATTGATGTATGGAAAACGGGCAAGGTCAGGCGGCGGCCACGTGCGCCGACGTACGAGTACGTGCACGTCCACTACAGTTGTGTCAAAGCAGCTCAATATTAAGTAAATACCTACTAGGTATTAAAGTACGAATGAAAATTAAAAACCAGATTAATTTCGCAATGTGGACCAAGTATTCGTTACCGAGTGACCTGATTGACACACGTGACACGCCTCGTTGACGGCGCTCATTTAAGTTTAAAAAACATGAGATCAAATGAGTGAGTATCAGAATCAGAAGTGAAGCAATCCTGACACGCTGACAGGTACAATGTGCATGCGTAGGGCACTGCACGCTGCACGCTGCACGCTGCACGCTGCACGCTGCACGCTGCACAGGCACACACATTGCGGACTCATCATTGGCAAGCTCGTGATGTACCAAACTGACGTCACTGTGATGTAGCTAATGTAAAATACATTAGCGTTCGTAGTAGCGTCGTTGATTGGTACTAAAGGACATTGTGTCTGTCGATACGGTGACCTGGTGACCACTATATATAACGCGAAAACGATAACTCTCCAGAGTAGTCTAATGTTTGGAGTCTTTCGACTTTCGTACAAATTTCAGGATTTCAGAGTTCAATGAGATGCACTCATTTTGTATGAAATGGAACTATAATTTGCATTATTATAAGTTCTCAGTTTGTGCCCAATTTCATAACTGTAAGTCCACGGGAAGTACACCGCATTATCAAAATATGGTTATTTATATATTTTTTATATTTTAACGAAGCATAAGAGCTCGTATCTTTTGATTGCAATGATTTTTTCTGCGCTAGAGGGGACTAGGGATCTTAATACCTTCACGCGATCTCGCGATGAATGATCTTGATAGACTCACAGATGAATAACAAAGTGATCCTATAAGAGTTTAGTTTTTTCCTATAGTTCTAAGCACTATAGTTTTTCTTATAGTCTTTGTACATGATAATGAAAGGAACCTTGACTGTATATATGATGTACGAAGTGCTGACTTTGTTCAACGTTTATAATTTTCGAATCGCGAATCAAAAGCACTTCCTGTTTCGCTAACGACTTCGTTACTATGAACTATCGTAATGAAGCGCTACTTTTCGCAAACACCCAATAACGGCTGTAGATGAGTAATAAAGAGTTGCGCGAAGAGGAAGTTCGATGATTCATTATCACTATAACCGAGACGTTTAAATATACACCGCGAGTTAACAATGTCCTTTACTTATTGAGTATAGTTAGTAGGTATTAGGTAGTTAGTAAGTATTAGGTGCGGCTTATTGGATGGTTTGTTGGCATTGGTCTGTTCTGCTGCAGGTCGTCCGACGCGGCGGGTGATGCGGGCGCGGCGGCCGCCGGCATGGAGCGCTGGCAGACCACGCTCGACGATATGATCCACCTGCGCTCCCCGAACAACCAGGCTTTCAAGGACAACTACTGGGTAGGTATGGTGACTCGTGAGCCACGTGACTCGCGGGTAGCGAGAACATGTCTCATGACGTTTTAAATTATGTCATTTTGCTTTATGATGAACAGCAACTAACTTGGTTGTTAAAATAACGATACATTGTTCCAAGGTACCTACTAAATACATCATTCTTTATATTATTGAGTGCAAATTGAGCAACGCAAAGCAACGCTTGTTTTTTATTTCATAAGTGGTTCCATCGTTAAATTAAACAGTGCTGTGAGTTGGAGTGAAGCAAAATTAATGAATGTTACGGAAAATTGCTAAAAAACCAGCAACGAACCAAAATATAAATAGATGTTTGAAAAAAGTTAGAGTTACGTCTCGTCACGCTTCTTACCTAGATACTTTACATTTGTAATAAAACTATGAATTTCACAGGTTCGGAAAATTTACCATTTACTAACTTTTATGGAAAATATCTGAGGCAGTGTAAATGTACATTCTCACACTCCACACGAATCTAATGTTTTGGAAGGACTGCTTTAGTTGCTTAGTAAGTGGGCTGTCAGTACTAGCTCCCACTCGTCGTTCCTTATACTCGGGATTAGCCGACGTAACCGCAAACAAGAACACAATTAAAAGCACTATTGTTCTCGGCCCGCAACCAGCGCCTGCGCCTGCGCACGCGTCTAGAGAGTGAAAGTGACTTAATTGGGGTAAAAGTTTACTCGACCGAGCGCGCTCCGGCGAGTGAAAGGGTTTTCGGCAGCGGCGGCTGCGGGCGGCGGCAGGCAAAGGTGTCAAGGGAATCCACCGATTACGTGATCCAGAGCGGGTGCGCGCTGTTGATCTCTTCTGTCAACTAGGTTTGGAGATACATAGGAATCTACCTCACGAGCAACGCATAGTGCGCGCGCGCGCACGTCTCTACACTAAGATGTCGCAGTCTCAGTGATAGCAACCTAACGTGTACATATAGTCGTTGGTCATCACTAAACTAGAACAATAAACACCAACACTAAGCGGTCAGCGTCCGAGAAAGTCTAGGATAAACTATATATTTATAATCCACGAGCATTAACCGCAGAGAAAGTTCTATAAGAACTATCGGAACTTAAAAAGTAGATCATGAAGGTTGCAAAATATTGTGCTTTAATTTAGTGGACGTCAGAATGCGTCCCAGGATGCTCTCCCGCACTCCCTTTGAACTCTGGAGTTTATAGAAGAGCACATTAGTGAACAATTATTAATATCGAACAAATATATTTTTTTAATGTTGATTTTTTTGTAGAAAAACCAAAGTAGTTTCTTGGAACGTAAAAAAATGTTCACATAGTTTTTTTTTATGTTTTAATTGTATTAAAATTTCTCATATGTTAAATCTGTCTCGGCTCACTTCCGCGACACCGCGGGGAGTATTTATATTATTAATTGAAATGAAGATTGCTTTCTGAGTAAAAAGTAGGAAACAAATTAAAATTACAACTATTAATAAAAATAAAAATACTCCGTAAGGATACAGAGTGAGTGAGTCGTAACCAAAGTCGTCCGTGCAGTATGCAGTACACAGCGTGCGGCCGACGCGCGCTACCTGGTTGTAGTGCGTCGTGTTTTTTTGCTGATTCTTATTTAAATAGTACACATATAACATTTTTTGGCTAAATACAGTGTTGATATATTTTTTTAAATGTTTATAGTTTTCGATTCCGTAATGACTCCGTGTGTGTGTATGCACCTAAAACGGTTCCACATGTCTGGAGTATTATACTTGATTATAGCTGATACATAGTAATTTCTACAGAAAGCGTTTCCTATGAAATTATATAGCAGTTACTCGACGCCGATACCGCTGGTCTCATATACACCTAATGCGCAGAGACATACCTGATGATGCAACTCTTCATTACAAAATGATGTCGTTTAATATTTCCTTTCACAAAATAGTGTACAAATCCTGCGACGACATCGAGCACACTCACGGGACTAGACTACTACTGCTGGCTACGCTCAACTACAACTAGAATTGATAAAAATTGTGGATGTTCAACAACGTGATCCACATTGGAAGGCTTAACGTATATATACGTAATAGCTTACAGCGTTATAGCCTCCCTCGGTAATTGACTATTCTATATAAAAAGTATGTTTATAAATTTAAATCATTAGTTCCTGAGATTAGTGCATTCAACATAACCTTCAGCTTTATAATATCAATATATGTAGATGTAGGTTGTAGGTAGGACTGCGTGTGGACGGTTCGTATTCAGCTCAGAGCCAGACTCGCCGCGGCCGGCGTGAGCCGTGCGCGCTCATATTAAACAGAGGAATGTATAACGACGACGGACCACGTGGATGCGGAGAGAGCAGCGGCGATGTGCGAAACTCAGTTATTGTTTAAACTATTATTAGATTCTTGAATATAATTTTGTTCCCATTGTTACTAGTTGTAGTTCTAATTGTTACTAGACGCCAGAGTGCACTACATAACTATAAGTAAAATAATTTAACTATACTTTTATTGTATTTTCTTTGAATAGAAGATGATTTTATGATAAACGTGCGATACAATTAATGGTAGCGATTCTAATTTAAAAACTAACACGAGCTATTAGATATTGGAATTAAAAAATCCATAGTAGTAGTGAGATTGCAACTTGCATTACCCAGGAATAAGTAAATGCTGTCTGCCCGATAGTTTGTAAAGGGAATACGTAAGGCGTGTGACGATTTCCCTCGAATAGGAATCGAATCCACGGACGTTGCGTTTACAGTCAGACGTAGTCTCAAATATGATACTCGTTAATATTCTTGTCACCATTGAGAACGACTTCTGCGAGAACTGATGCAGCGACGTCACGCACACGTGGTTACGTGGTGGTGGTGATGGTGTTTCATAACGCAGTGAAACGAAAAGAAAGTATGGCTGCGGATGATGCTATGTATAATTTATTTGTGTGACGTAAACTACTGTACGGAGTCGGAACTACTTATTTAAATATTCTTTCTATTGACTTTCTTGCATTATCATTATTCAAATGACAAGACAAAACCTTGAAATCAGAAATGACAAGCGCAAATGACGCGTGACGTCGCCGGCGAGGGCGCGCTCCCTCCCGAGCACCTCCACCTCCGCGCGTCGCGTGCGTCTAATCACTTTTATAATTCAATAGCTGATCTCCTTTTGTGTTGCGGTTTCTTCTCATTAACATATTTGCCTACAGCCAATGCCACCGACGCGCTCGACGGCTCGACGGCCGCTCGATTGGATCGAGTACGCAGAGAAACTAATGCGCCAATAACTAATACTATTTTTTTTCATACTAGCATCTACGAAGGTATCTGTGTGTGTGGTGCAGGTACAGGCACAGATACGCCGTGCCGCCTTCGAGTCTCGCTCTCACTTTGTGTTTATTTCAGGCGCAGAATGGGTTCGACGAGTTGCGTCGCTATGTGAAGCAAGGCAGCGACTTCAGCAAGGAGCTGGCTGCCATACTACAAGAAAGGTTACTATTATATATTTTAATGGCATATTAATACTATCACCTACATTCGGGCCAATGTTATTTGTTTAAGTCGAGTTGAAAATGTTTACTCATTTGTCCTTATATTTTTTCACTTAGGCGATTTGATTTCAATCATTTTCATATCGGTTATTTACTTATCAGTTTAGCGGGCTTAGCTCACGACAGCTCAGAGCGGGTCGCTCTCAAGAGCCACAACGCCGATAAGTAATCTTATCGGCATTTCTGTGCAACGTTCGCTTTCTGCTCCCATTGAAATAATGAAATACACCTCACTATTGTTCACGCGATGTGTGCATTTGGTTCGCCCACAACTTATATGTTGCCATCATCCCCGATCGTAGGTATATAGGCAAGTATTTGTAGACATTGGGCATTTAATATACACGGCTAGTTGTAAAATGTAGGTGGAGGCCAATATCGTCACCCAACGCCAAGACGCGCGCGCCGGGAGTGCGTCGGCGGCGCGGACACTCGTAAGGCTACCGAAATGGCCACAAAAATAAAAATAGTCTCGCCACGCCAAGTGGGCCGAGGCGGACACAAATACAACACGCTTACGATTTCAATTATTTTGTATTTCCGAAATGGTCCCCTCCCCCGTAACCTCGCCGTGCCACTGTTGCGACAGCACCGCGCCTCTCGCAGCCGGCAAGCTGTTACGCCACTGCGATTATTACTCGTGTTCACTTCCGCGCGCGCACGTATACATACTTGAAGCTCAACGAAGCCTCTGTCTCTCCGCAGGGTGGAGGCGGAAATTTATTACTCCAAATGCTTGGCGAAACTTGGCACCAAGCTGAGCAAAGCCTGCAAGGAGAGCGTCGGCTCCTGCGCCGACGCGTGGAAGCATGTGGCTCTGGAGATGGAGAAACGGTCGGAGGTTCACAGGTCCTCACAGCTCATATCTCCATATTAAATAAATTTCGTTTTTTAGCTTCGCTCTGTATTCCGCTCTGGAGGAAGGGAAAGGCGAGCCTAATGTTAAAACACTTCATTCCCAGCTTTTTGATAAATTTTCTAGATATGGTGTATTAAGTGGCGGAGCACAGCGCCGCATATCAAAATAATAACAATGTAGTTCATTTCCCTAAAAAATCGTGGGGGTTAAATTTACCACCGTCGTCCACTATCAGACATTGCTTCACTGCGCCACGACATGCTTGTGACTTTTTAAAAGCTGAAATATAAAATTTGACTTCAATTACAGGAATTATTCCAGCACATTGTCGGAGGAACTTGTAAAACCAACGAAGCATGTAATCGACGGCCAACTAAAACTCAGGAAGAAGGTACGACACGGTCTTTGTGGAACTTGTATAAGTTTTTTTTCTTTACGTGGCTCTTGTTAATAACTATAACGGGTTTTGCAGATCGAGGGCAATGTGGACAAGATGACGCGGTCGCTGGTGGAGTGGCGCTCGGCGGAAGCCAAGTCCAAGCGGCAGTCGCACGCGGCGGCGCGCGAGAACGAGAAGCTACAGGACGCCGCGCTCGAGACCAGGTCTGACTGCGAACTTGTCCTGTCGTACTAGGATCTTTCCATGTCTCTCTCTCTGTGTTTATTTTTGTACGTTACATATATTGCTATGCGAATGGCTGTGCGCTACCGAGCTACGCGAGGTCGCTTGTCGCTAGTGTAGTGAGAGCGGGTATTTGAGGATATATCGAGTGGTGTTTATCGGCAGCTCTCGCATGGCGCGCAGCTCCAGCGTGGGGCACATCCCGCAGTCCATGCTGACCGCGGCGCGCGCCGAGCGTACGGCGGCCGGCAGCGAGCGCGACGCTGCTAAGCTGCAGCTGAAGCGGCGCAAGACTGAGGACGCCGTCAAGAAGGCCGAGGTGGAGTACTACAGTGTGTGCGTAGCGGCTGAGCGCTCGCGCCTCGAGTGGGAGAGCAGCGTGGTGAAGGGCGCCGGCATGCTGGAGGCGCTGGAGGAGGAGCGCTTGGCGCAACTCAAGGGCGCGGCCGACTGCTACCTGCGCCTGAGCGCCGCCGTGCCGCCGCAGCTGGCGGCCGCGTGCACGGCGCTCGCGGCGCCCATCGCCGCCGCCGACGCCAACGTGGACATGCGCGTGGTGCGCGGCGTGCGCGGCGCCTCCGTCGGCGCTAGCGACCAGCTGCTGCCCGACTTCTACTGCGAGCACACTACACTCGCCATGAACAAGGAGAGACGGAAGCAGGTACATACACACTCACACACTGTGTAAGCTAAAAATTAATATAAAAAATCAAAATTCGAAACGTACAATTGATGTTCGTACAAGATGATATTCGTACAAATCAAAATTCGATACACTAGCGTGTATAATAAACGAGGGCTCGCCAGTGCCCGCTGAAACTACATGATTATT
>DWAN01002767.1:0-14523 GCA_018230445.1 Heliconius hewitsoni | reverse complement strand
GTAAATATTTCATCTCCTCGAGTGGGGATCGAACCCACAACCAATCGGTTTTACACTACGTGCCCCTGCGCCACTACTGGCCTCAATAATAATTTCTAATATTTGACTATTACTATAAGTAGGTATAGGTATATATAAGACACGCCGAGTGAGGTAATTTATTTTTTATATGAACTTATATTCCCAGGTCACAAATTCAGACGTACCTCAGTATGATTCCGAATGCAGGAATTAGGTTGCTTCCTATACAACGGGTGCATGTGCTTCAAACATGGCAACGACTCATTGTATTGCACTTCGGTAGCATCAATTGACAAAATAGAAGTTTCCTTCTGTGGGCATATTGCATCAACAACTACTAGAAGCATGTTTGTATAATTTACTAGTTGAACATAAAAAGGTCTTTCGCATCCTTTCATAGGTTTGTTTAATTTTTCATCAAGATTTTTATATTCTAATTGGTAGAGAAACATTTCTCTATCGCAAGGGGTAGGTCTCGTCCTATTTATTAATACAAGCTTCTCGAAATCCCTTTCTAGCATTCTCGACGGCGGTTTCGACATCGATGGATCATCTGTATCTTCATCATTCTCGTAATTCTGGTATGCCACTGTATTATTAAAAATAAAATGCGTCATGAAGATCGTTTTCTTTGACAATTAAATTACATGCAGGAAACAATTTAAAATGAAATAATGAGAACTCTGGCAATTTTCAGATTAAATTTCAATTTATATACTGCTTCTAAATACCATAAAAGGAAAATGGTTAATAATGTAGATTTATTTTATCATATAAAGTTACAAACACGAAAAAAAGAAAGTGGCAAATATCTACAACGCGATAGGCAGCAGGCGTCACTACCCATATCCTATGAACAAGTTTTTTATATATATATATTTTTGGAAGCATATTTTACAGCGTGCATGGCTGCAGCGTCAATAATATATTTAAGAAAAACAAATATAGAAGAGCAGGTAACAAAAATATTAGAAGCTTTCTTGACTTATTCAGAAAAAAGTAGGCATAATTAGAGCTTTAAGCATTAAATCGTCAAAAGCTTGATCGACTGAAACATTTAACACCGATTTCATGCACAGCAACTAACGGGCTTACATTCATTAAAGTTTGTAACTTTGAAATAAGGATGTTCATCAACGTTTGTACAAATCAATGGGGTCTGATAACCAAAGAAACATGCACATTCTTGATATCAATCTACGTATTAACATAGAAAGGTAAAATACAAAAATATTCGATATTTCCACCAGTGCCATTGAAACACTGTCTACTGTGCTCGATCTATAAACTCACCAGTGGGTGTAACAAACTCTGAAAACAAGATGGAGTCGTTACTACTGTCATAAAACATTTTGGCTACATCCAATTGATGACTCCATGATAGAATTTTGCCGTATCTATGAACTAAGTTAATCCCGAGTCGATCGGACACAAGTGCATGCATTCATGTTATTATTTTTTATAAATTGTGCAACAAGTTACTTTGAAATTTTTGTGAGGAAGAACCAAGGAGGTTAGCACAGAGAAATAGTTTAGTTATTTTCTTTTTGTAGTAAAAATATAAAATAATCAGTATAATCAAAATTGTTACCTATTTTTAAAATGTATTATTGCCAGTCTAGAAGTTTTTTTTAATGCCAATTGCAGAAGTAGCGCGTCTAAAATACCAGCACATATAATTATGAACAGAGACTGACTTTATGCTCGTTGTCATGCAAATACAGATCATGCTGACAACGAATAAGAGCAACATCAAGTTTATAAATTTTTTGACAAATATATATTTTTTAAATCATACATTAACTAATGTAAATTGATTTTGCCATAATTTAATAATCCACTTATATAATGAACACTGAACATCGATATACATTTACGTTACACATACCGTAATCAAACGAATAACTTGAAGCCTGTGCCAAGCCGAGTCCAATTGAATTATAAATCCAAACAGTAGTAGCGAGCAGCCACGTCATGATGAGACGCAAGTTCTCGAGAGGCTGAAATTTTTATGAAAAATCCATGTTATATTTTTTTTTCTATTATGTGTGTGTTATTCTGCAATCACTGCCAATAATATTGAGAATATGTTTCAGCTTAGAATTTATCATTATGCATAGGACAATATATATTTAAAATTTCTTCCTTTATTTTAATTAAATTAAAATTTACACTCCGCCCTAGAAATAGATACCGTTAATAGCGTGGAAGCAGGATTTGTCACTTTCTTCTCCCTGAAACACACCGCTTGATAGTCAACGATATGGACCGGTTTGTACACATCTTCTTCAACCAATTTCATCATAATGTCTGGGCGTATCTGAATAACAAAGAATTAATTTGCATACCTAAAAAGTTTAAGGGTTATCTTCGTTCTTTTACTCATTTTTTATACTAAAATAGGCTTGCACTTGACTGCATGTTTGATGCAAGTCAAGTCAAATCAGATTTTAAGCGTTGATGCGGTCTACGGTGATGCACGGTTGCCATACTTATTAGCTCCTAATTTGAAGACCCTCACATGACATCACAGTATGACAATTATAATAATACTCAACTCACTTTTCCGAAAAATTGTCCAGTTTGATTAGAGTCTTTGCTTACGATGATCCATCCGTTGCTATCCACTAAATAGCAATCCCAATTTTCTGATGATGCACAAGTCACACACTCCTTACTGTGCTCGCACTGGGAAAGACAATAATACCTTGGAAGTTATAAATTTAAATAACGAGTTTAAGCGGATATCATAGACCGTCCATGTCTAGCTATAGATATCAATTGACTCATCGATCTATTTGGGTGGGAAACAATTTTGAAACCGTAATAATTCATTACATTATGTATACACGCTGCGCCAGACAAACTTACTGAGACCACGTTAAATGCTATATATATAATATATACGATATACCTAATATAAACTCACCGAAGATGTAATATTGTCGAACCATTCGCTTAACCGTTCATGTTTGAACTGGAATCCAACGACTGCGGCTGGTGTTTTTCTATGTCCGTCTCCGTGGAAAACTGCATGCGCTGCCGTTACCATTGCAGAAGAAACATTCAAAGGAAACTTGTCAGTACTAAGATCAACGCTGTAAACAAAGCTTAAGGGATCCACGTAATGTTGCTCAACGGCCCGCCGATACCAGACTTCATCTATTGCTCGTGGCCATTGCTTACCAAATTCAGGTCTATGAGAGAAAGAAAGAAGTTTCGTTATATGTCAATATAAATAAAATAGGTCTATTTATGATGAGCTGATTAGCAGGAGCTAAAACTAAGAAAATTCCAAATACTTATAACGACAAATAATTAAATCAATAATTATTGTACTCGACAAAATTACAATTTTCAATTCTCAAGGGATGTTTAAACATACTGAGCGTGACAACACGTAACAACATTTGCACATAACGTAGCAACGTATAATAATGAACAATAAAATATTTTTTATCTTATATTTATGCTACTTTAATTGGCTGCTTGCTGTATAGCTAAGAATTTAATAGCTTAGGGAAAAAACGCTGTCAATTACAAAACGCTGTCAATTAGTAAATGACAAAAATAAAGGTACCAACACTTATTTGAGTCGTTTATCTTACTTATCATCGTGGTCCTTCGGTGGATGTGTTTGCCAGCGCGTGAGTCCGCTGTGAGTTGCAAGGAATGCTACGATGTACCCGAATCGTTGGATAAATTCGGCCCTACGGACAAGCATCTTGATTATGAAATGAAAAGACAATTACTTTATACTAGTGATCCTTTATTTACTAATCAGAATTGCTTTTGTATTCTAAAAGATTCATTATTTTAAAGATAATATATAGAACACTAAAGTTCGACCATTTCAATAAACCAGTTATTTATAGTAATTTTGACAAACAAATTATAAAAAAAAACCCTCAGTTATATAATATAATTTATATTTAATAAAAATAAATAATTTAAAATGTATACACAGTGAACCCACTACATTCTATAGCCGCTTATACTATGGACAATTAAATAGGTAGCTAATCTTTTATATACTAAAAGTTAGTATACACAAGCATGAGAAAACGTAAAAAAGATAAATTTGTAATTGTAAAAACCATTTTTTTTTCTTAATATTTGGTATGTCCTATTTATATCTGTGTATTTTTTTTAATACATCTTTAAAAACAAACCATAACCATAACTTCCTTGAACTTATTTTTATCTATACCTACAAAAAGTGCCGAAAAGATCACTATAACCTTTAGATTTATTTTACAATATTTACGTGAACTCAACTTAAGTTAAAATATAAGTAGGTACTTACGCCCATTAGCAGCATTTATAATTAGAGAAATAAAATCTTAAGTCTATACATTTTATACTTGCCAAATCCTTTGAGGCACAACATACAAAAAAAAACACAGACCTAACAAAAATAATTTATATTTCCTGCCCATTTATCATTAATAATCGCCTCATTTACAGCGACTTAAACATATTCGTATAGTTGTCTTATTTTTTATAATGTATACTTTACCTCGGCAGTAATCCAATCACTTTAGTCAATGGGCTATCCAGGTAATGAGTGACATAAAATTTGTTCCAATATAAATATTGAGTTAGATTAAAATAACATAATTTTCATCAATGAAATTGTTAATATTCTAAATGATGCAATTGGAATTTATTGAAGTGATAACGTCTAATAAGTAGATGAACGATGCACACACGAAAAAGCATGATTCATTGTCACGTTCCGCCTGAATCGAGAGTGCGGAACAAGCGACGGAGAGGCACGATCGGCGTTAGTAGTAAGCTTGTAACGCATCTGTCTATTCATTGTTACTTGTATTTAAAAAGCACGGTCTTACTTGTAATTAAACTGTAGAATTTAAGAAGAATAATATTTGAATTAACGATTTGTAAATGTTAATTTACGAAAAAAAATATAATTTTCATTTTGGTGGTAATAATTCAATTCAATTCATAAACGTATGCAATTATTCATTAATGTCCGTAAACCGACTTTACAGACAACCAGTTATTTTTTATTCTACGCTAGTTTTTTTAAATTTTTAAAAACAAAATAGTTTATTGAGAATACTTACGCTTTGTCATCAGAAGCAGATTCAGATATACTCTTATTGAACCAAGCCGTATTTCTAGCATCATACACTAGCGCTTGCATTAATCCATGATCACCTAAAATAAAATTAAAGTTTAAATTTATAAAAGTTTTATTTTTCATATCACATGCCTCCTTTTTGAAAATTAGTTTTAATGTTTGAATTATTACACAGAGTGTATTCACGAAGTGACCAGTCATGGCGCAGGGGCACAAAGTGTGACTGTAAAATCGACTGGCTGTGGGTTCGATCCCAACTCGAGGATGTGAAATATTTATTTACATTTATATTTTCATTTCTTCGCACTGGTGTTGAGGCAAAGCGCGGCGTTGAGTTCCGCCGCTCAGCACGAAATACCTCCAGAATTCGGTGGAAAATGGGGAACGGTGTGTCTTAACACTAGGTTCCCCCTGCCTACCCTGCTGTGTGTGGGATACAGTGTGAAGCTGATATATTCACGAAAAATAAGTGCAGTCCGCAAGGTATAAGCTGGACTCTGCATTTGTGTGAGAGTTCACATGTAGTGTAGGTGTCTGTCGTCAAGCGCAGCGTACCCATTGCTTGGCCTATACCGGCTTATACTGACTTTTGACAATATCATAATTTAATTATTAATTTATTTTTTACTCAATTCGATTTGATTTATTAAAAGTGAAAGATAAAGTTGGTATTATCATTGAAAACAATGAAAAAATATATGTGACCACGCATTAAAAAAAGAAACAAACAATTGTAGACACAATGGTGTGTTTACTGATAAAACGAAACTATTTTACAATGTATTTTTTTGGCTCTACTTTTAGTGATCACTCACAAAAGTACAAAGCTCCGCTTTTCGCCTCGCGATCTGTAGGTACATACTTACAATAGTATTCATTACGCGGAGGGATATTGGGTGTCTTGTTTCTGTCTCTTGTATCTGTTCCTGTAATTATGAAAGAAACAATGTTATATTCATTTAAAATTATAATAATAATATAAATTACATGAATAACTGGAATAAATACAGAAAGACGACGATTTTCTACACCTTGATATAACAATATTAAAAATACATTTATCTAGCATCAAAATGTATTTTAGTATAAGAATTTCAAAGACACTAAGTAAGAACCTTCGTTATGCCGCTCGTGTCCCTTGTTCTTATGATGTTCAGGTGGACGAGGCTTAGCGGGCCAGCGCCAGCCGGGCTTTGCGACTCTCTCTAAGAAGTATAATAACTCGTCTTCAGGCGAAACAAAAGTGCGTTCGTAATGACGACAATACAGCCTGAAAAGATAGAAACAATTTTATTGTTATTATTTATATAATAATGTTTAATAATCGCCCGCAAATTGCATACTATGTACCATTACCAATAATGAAATCACAATATTAATTATATTCGAATTAATAACATATAAAAAACTTATTATTATTTATAATGTTTTGTAACCTATTTTAAAAAGCATACACTTCATATTCTAATATTAGTTCACGTACCAATCGGGATGAACGCTCCATTTATCCAATAAATATTGACGGGCTGAAATATTTTTAGACGTTAACGAGAGCCGATGAATATCATCTGTTGGTGGGGGCGTTATACGGTGGCGTCCGTAATTTTCTGGTATAGATACAACTAACGTAAACGGTGAATCACTTATACCAGTCCAAAAGTAATGTCTTTTTCCACGGGATACTCTTTTCTGGAAAAAAACAAATCTACTTTGTTAATGTAGTATTTTAATATAATTGTATTACGTATATTTTATGTGATTTCAATCTTCTCAATCATACAAATAATAAAGGGAGAACCGTAAAAAAGATAAACATGTAAAATTTTGGCTTGCTAGTACAACGTAGGTTGCCTTAATTTTAAACCAGTAATCTGGTAATAATAATTAACATATTTTGCATTATTCTTAAAAACATATTTAAATACGAGCGTTTCAACTTAACGTGGGTGAGCGTATATTTTATTTATTTTTAGTTCGTGCTACCACTAAAAGGGCCCCACTTTCAAGTCAGTAAGTACGCAAACCGTCTTAACTACATATTAGACTAATAAACATCAAAATTTCAGCTTTGCTTAAATGACGTGGTTTTGGGGCCCTGGGATCCTAGGCCATTTAGTAAAATCAAATGGAACTTACCATATCCTCCATATGATATTTGATATTCATCAATTTATTTCCTGTTTTTTGATCTATAATTTCCTTCCTTAACTGAAAAAAAACAATAATTCCTTTAATAAATATATTTTTAAATTTAATGTTATATATATTTTATAAAGGAAAAGTTAATAATTAGTTGATAATAAGTAATTATTACAGAAGTAATCTTGAGACACAAGCGTGTGACCGTAAACGTATGCAGCTTCGATTCCCACTCGGAGAAATGAATATATTTAATATATTATTTTCCTCGCTGTAACAAAGGCAAAGCGCGTCGTCCAGTTCCACCATTCAACACGCCATGCCATGAGAATAAAAAAAAGAGAAGCAATCTCTTGCTTACCGCAGTTAGTTCTTTACTAAAGTTTCGAGGAGATCTGTCGTCGTCAAACAATTCTACTTCAATCATGTCTACGCTATTATAACTTGGTTTTAAAATTTGTTGAAACTGTAAATATTATAAAAGTTATGTTATGCTATAAAAATAAATTGTAATATTAAATACACTAAGATTTAGGTGTTTCATGTTGATGAATACTTACAACAGGTCTCAGATCCGGGTGAATAAGTATATATCCATTATTTGTAACCATAAATGCGTAACCATTTACACCAACCTGTAAAAATGTCTTATTAGTATATGTTAAATAGTCACTGTGCTTTTTAGTGTAATCGACAATTGAAACTTTTAAAATAATATCAATGTAGAAAAGGCAATTAAAAAAATTAAAATTGTTTGTTTCTAAAATATCTACCTTATATGGTGTCATTAATGCTTGGATTTCAGAAAGAGGTACATCAGTACCAGCAACTCCCAATAACCTAGCAATACGCATCTGAAAATTTGTAAAAACTATTCATGTATCTTATAGAAAAAACTACATATTTCAATAATATTTTTTTTATATAAATAAGATAAAAAAACTCGACGAATACACTAAACATCCAAAAATGGTAAATGGTTAGTATATATGTTAAATAAAAATTCTTACAACAATGCAAACATGATGATTAATTAGGTCTACTCAACCCCTATATAATATAATTATTAAATCTACAAAATGTTATTAATAATGTATTAAAGTTGTCATATCTAGCAAATAGTTATCTGTCGTCTAGCATCTACGCCCCGTTAGATAAAAATATGCTTACGAACTACTCGTACATTATTTTAATATTTCTAATATGAATAAATTATTATTCATCATTACAGGTTCTAGCACTCTACGCAATCAAAATTACGATTTGTATTTTATTAAATCACTACTCTGAATACTAAAACCCACTACGTTCTAGATGGGCTGGTACCCTTCTTGGTCCATTGTAAGAATCTGTTGACATTTAATACATATTTGCATAAATCAAAGCAACTGGAAAAGTAAACATGATAAAAACTTATTGCATTCATATTTAATTTTATTTTATAATTTGTAAAATAGTTTTATTATTTTCCGTTTTACATTAAATTGTTAGATCATAATATTTATATATTCCAATTTCATTTAAATATAATTTCAATTCAAACTCCAATATTAGACTTTTTTATATTAGGCAATTTTTATTCAACTGTGCTCAATAATTTTTTGTGTAATATTTTTATATTTCTAAAGCCAACCACGTGAGAATACAGAAAGAGATGGATCAAAAGTTTACAATTGTGGAAAACCCTAAGGAAATGCGTATGTCTAAAATATATTTTGAAATTTTTTTATCGATATTTAACAAAAGATGTATTGTATTCCGTTTTATAGATATTTAAGTTAATTTATTTAGGTATTTTTAAAAATCATCCCGTGTATAAAAAATATTTGCTATTTATACTGAAAATTAGGTTCCAATACACTTTCACGTGGTTGACTTGGAACATCCCTCGACTTTCAATCATCATCATCCAGCCGTCACTGTAATCTATAAGAACGAGTGCCTACCTCCTTCTGGCCGTTCTCCTCTACAGACTGCGATTGGTTGTTGACGTACGAATGCAATAAAATTAACAATATATAGGTAAATGCGTTGTAACAACCTCCACTAGTATATAATGTCTCCTCTATCAATGAGAAAACTTATATTTACACTAAACATCTTTAGTAAATTAAAAGTTTTTTCATTTTTAAATATAGTATTTAGAGTTAACAAATACTTAAGTAACAAAAGCCCCTTTCGTCTCTCATGGTGGGCTGCAAGAAACTTTGAATGAAAAATATTTACATTTACTCTGATAATACAAGTCAATCGTTTAAAATGTCTCTACGAAGACATTACTAAATTCAGGCAAAAAATACATTTTTTTTAATTAGATAGTGTGCGTAATATAGATCGTAAGTCTTGCACAAAAGTAATAACGTTGATTACTGATAGAAAAGTTAATTCATAACACCCTAGTGGTCTACGCCTACTATCTAGTAGAAAACTACTATACTACAGTAAGCCAAAAGGGTTAAACAACACATTGTCAGTCGGCTAGCGACCGATCACCGACGCATCTATCGGAGACAGATGCATCGCTAACGGGGCCAAACAAGATTTTACCGTTACTGAAATCCAAAAACTAAATTATAAAACTTTCTTGTATCTTGCAAAACTTTACATTAAAATCATCAAAACTTTCTAAGTGTAGTACCTCTTTTGTAACTGATACCCAGTAAGCTTCATTTATCAGTACATTCTCTGTGATGTTCTGAGGGGAAACCATCAAAACCGAATATTATTAAAAGGCACTTTATGATACACAATATTAAAGAAATAATGTAATATTCAGCGAAAAGGTGAAATGAAGGAGACACCTTACGTCCGATTAGTAGGAAACATATAAACCAATCTGTAAAAACCTTTGAAAGTAAATAGTAAAAACTTTTAACATGCATAAGAAAATTTTGAATTTGGAATAGTTTGGTTTACAGATTATTTAAAAGAAAAAAAGAACGAAGGAAATACAACGAAACGGTGTAACAAAGCAAAACAACTGCTCTCCTTTGTTCTAATTTTCAAATATGTCAAAAAATAGGGAACATCGATAAAAAAGAGTACAGAATCAACGGGAATATACCTCGTTATGTCGTAAATCATAAACCGGCATCGATACCGACGTCATCAGCTGATATTGGGCATTTCCAAGTTCACTATACTGACCCTGTTTCATCTAAAATTGCACGTATTACTTTAAAGTATGTTTATATGTATCTATTTATAAATTTACTAAAATAAAAATATAGTTACCTGAGTTATCCTCCACCTTCTATTTTGTTCTTTTTCTGAATTAAAAAGAGCTTTGTCTCGACGCTGACTCATAAATCTTTCTTTTTGCTCTGCCCTCTCTCGTTGTTCCCATAAATAGTCTGCTACTTTGGGATCCTATAGAAATTATTGTAATAAATAAACATACATAATAATTGGTAGACAATTGATTGAGACAAAATATTTACCGTAACGTTAGCATAAACAGGAGTCCATACAATAGGATGCTTTTCACGTTGCAACACTAACGGTCTTGCGAGGACATTCACATGCTCCAATACTCTCTCCCGTACCTCAGCTAGAGTGCTCAGATGCACATAAAATCCTCTATTAGCACAAGCCATCCACTTCACTTCTCTCACGTCCGCCACCTGTTACAACCTCAAAGGATATTATTCTATTCGAAATAATATGGATATGACAGTGCATTCTGCTAAGTACGAGTAACATGATGTCGATGCAGCCTTGTGGGGAAAGCAAGTTAAGAAGGCTACAGCGAATTCAGCGTCTCATTATCATTATGGTCTATAGCCTAAAGGCAATAAATTAAAAGATTAACAGATTTTATATTAAAATAAATTTACTTTAACATAAAAAAAAACGCTGATTTATGCTACGCTAAATAACTAAATAGTTTAAAAAATCTACCTACCTACTTAAAAATAACATTTCAAAGCACAAACACACCATCAAAAATAAAATCATGCAACACAGAATAGTTTTTATTTAAATAGTTTTTTAAAACTAAATATAATATATATTGTAGGTATGTAACTATAGAAAAACACTATCTACAAGCGAAACCAAATATCAATGGAGAATGGATATAACAACTAAATACAACATATGATAGGTGTAGCATGCATTGAAATAAGTTTATAGAAGAAAGCAGAGTATCACATTAAAGGTGTACTGGTAGACGGTACAAGGAATACATTATGCAGGTCGCACAATGACTACAACACACAGTAATACCTGGAGTGCTACTACCTTTACCTCGCGACCTATCAGGTACGTGAACACTCGCACTGGGGTCTCGTATTTCCAGTTGTACTTTTCAAATAATTCCTTGTAATTATATGGAACACCGTCGGTAACCAGCATTATAGCCTACAATTCATAAGGAAATATATATCCTATTAACAACTATTGACCCACCGCAACTTTGTTTGTGTGTTTTTGAACTCTTTTTTAAACTGCTTCCATTTATCACATGTTATTATTGAAATTTATACGTATTTTTTATTGTTGAACGTTGGAACCAAACGCTGCGATTTGATCTGCGCTGGTGATTTTCAAAATCAATTATACCTTAAATCCTGGTCACGTAAATTAATACAGCATAAAGTGTTTTATTCAAATCTGTTCAATACTTTAGTCGAAAGATGTGCGCGTATAAACAATCAAATAGATAGATATATAAAATTTTAAAATTATACAAATTGTTGAAATATAATAAGAAAACATGTTAAATTATTGCCAATAGTTTATCACTGGAGATATTTCAACATCCCAACTCTATTATTGAATTTGCTCTTGTAATCGCTTGTATATTATGTGTAGACGAAAACGATACTTACTTGATTACAATTAGCACCTCCACTATTGTTTCTATAAATTTCAAGAAGTTCAAATGCCCTCGTTAAAGCCGCTGAAAAATTTGCTATTTCCATTGTTTCAAAATTATCCAAACCTAGTTTTAATTCACGTAAATTAGCTAATGTTGCCTAAAAATATACAAATATATATCACTTTATAATATATCTATGCTGCTTACATATATTCACTAGTTTTACTGTCATATACATACTTGAACAAGAGAATCTTCAAAGCAAGGAACGATTTCCTCTACCGTATCCGCAAAAGTCATCACACTGACAAAATCATTATTTCCTAACGTATCTAAGATATTGGTAACTACATGTTTAGCTATATCTCTTCTCTGGCCTGTCATGGATCCACTACGATCGACTAAAACAACAACATCTTTAGGACTCGCTGCTGCTTCCATATACCATGCTCTTGTTCGGCAATCGTAAATATCAACAGGGTCTGCACGCCATTTCATAGCTATAAAAAAAAACAAAAATTAAATTAGGATTAGTTTTAATTATATTTTTATTAAAACTTTTTTTATTACCTGGATAATGTCTCATAAATCCCGTTGAACTACCAAAATATTGCCAAGACAACGTTGGGTCACTTTGGTAATTGTTTATAAAATGTGTATCTAACCCTTCTGACCAATGAATTCCTTTTATAACTTCAGGTGCTGTAAACGAAAAAATGCACAATAAGCATTTCAATAATAACAATGTTTTTTTTTAACTTACTTTTTACTTACCCCAAGTATATACATTAGTTGGTACATGTACGCTGCTAAGATTAGTATTAACAGGTATACTGGAAAAATGATGATTTTGCAGTAAATGTGCATTTTTTGACGGTGGGCGAGTGATCCAATATTCCATGCTAAATTCTGGTTCTGGTGTTGTGGTCATTGACTGGTCTTCAAATAGATCTTCCATTTCTTTACTATTATAAAATTGAAAATCTTCAGGTACTGGTTCATTTTGTTTATCGAATGCCATATTCTCAGCCGCTTCAACAATTCTTTTGACGGCACTAATTTTCAATTCCATCATTGATCGTATGTCGTCTGCCATGTTTTGGACTAATTTCTCTCCATCTCTAGATTCTATCTGCGCCGACTTAAAGCTCTAAAAACAAAATGTTGTTTAAAACACCTCCAAAATGTATGCCAACTATCAAAAATAAAGCAATACAAAAAATAATAATAAAAGAATTATACGCTTACGTCTTGGACTTCTTTCTTTCGAGTAATAAATTCACCAAAGTGATATAACTCTGTTCCAAGTTTGACCGCCCATGCTTGTACGCTATAAATAATTATATTATTAAAAAAGGTAATATTAAATGTAATGAAAAACAATAATTATATAATTGTGTTTATATTATATTCAATTTTACTCACGTATTAAAAGAAATTTTGTGTGGCACGTCATATTGTATACTTGCCGAGCAATCCCTGGAGTCCAAGGAAAATAGCAGCAGCAATAACACGAATTTACCAGCACGGTAGTACATCAGAAAATCTTAATCTAATTTGGCCCCTTACTGTATTCACTGTGTTTACTTCTAAACCATATTCAAATATATTATGATTCTTTTTGTAGACACTAGTTGCTTATTTAATAAGCTATTTTGAGATGTATGTGATTATGAGTGTAGGTGGGTCACTTGTTCAACTGAGTTACCGACATTGATAACGACATTAGGTGGAATGGGCCCAGTACGCAATCGCGAAGGAGCGGGTCCAGGCATGCGCTCTTCTCACCTTGCGTGGCACAACTGGTATTTTGTTAGACTACGAGAACATTTTCGTTTCATTGTATGTATATGTAAGCGTTACTTATGGTTTGGTTCACCTACCTGCAGAGCACATCGATTTGTACACAATCTTCACTAGGTCACTATGTTATCGGAACGTTAGTACTCTGTTACCTACCAACACTAAATAGGAAAATTGGGTAAAAATTAAACATAATAAAAGAGTAAATAGTTTTTATTCTGAAAGTAAGAAATATATAAATTTATGGGACGTTAGTGTTAAATATTTTTATTTCAATTTATCATGACAATAATCTTGAAGCGAAGAATCCCGTAAAAAGCGTACTAATAAATATAAAAATATTAACTCTCGTGAGACTTCCGATGCCACACACTGTTATATTTCTTTCCTGAAACAATAATTCTTTATATATGATTTTGTAACTGTAAGTCCTTCAAATTCTTCGTTGCTGAGATATATTTTTAATACTTTTATTGACCAATATTAAAATTTAACAAATTATTGTTATTACAATATTACTTATTATTACTTTTTGTGACTGGCAAAATTACAATGAGAATCAGTATATCGAGGCTTGTCGTGGCGCAGTGGCACGAAGTGTGACTGTAAAACCGACTGGTTGTGGGTTCGA
>DWAN01002766.1:0-14525 GCA_018230445.1 Heliconius hewitsoni | reverse complement strand
CTAGGTTCCCTCTGCCTACCCTGCTGTATGCGGGATACAGCGTGAAACTGATTTATTGATTTATTTTTATTATTACCTTGTCCTACACTCGCCAAGGAACGTACATGACAAATTTCGTTAAAATCTCAAAAATAGGTCAAAAGTAAAGAATAGTGTCTTAACAGAAGAACTTCTTACTCTGGTTTATGATAAAGAAAGATGTTTGAAACCAAAAAAAAAAAATTAGCATACATTGAGAAATGTTTATGTTATACTTATAGTCTATTTCTCGATCTGAAACCAAACAAAACGCGGTTTTCGGTTCCTTCACTCTACACATTATGGTGCCTTAACATAAGATTTTCTCGGCTTTATAAGAAGTATATATATTTTTTTAATTAAGGAGTAAATTTGTATATTTTTCAGAGCAAATGAAACGACGTTAGTGAGAAGTGTCAGCAATGCATCTGCTCTAACATCCCTATGTGCAGATCTTTCTCCTTCTGATTCACATTTTTTTGAAGTAAGTAATAATTTTTTTTTTTTTGATACGATCTCAACTCGGAGAGAATGACAACATTTATTTTTTTTCATGCCCTCGCTTTGGTAGACGAAGACGATGTCTCAAAAATTGGGTGGTGCGTGGGGAACGTAGTGTCATAACACTAAATTCGCGTTTCTTGCTATTAGCCTGAAGCTAAAAAATAAAATTTAAATTTCTAACAAAGATGTTCCTATTACAGGTGTTATATATTGGCAAAGTCCGTATATCTCAAAGGAAGGTACCAGAGTCTCTCATAGATGATGCTCTTAAAAAATTCGCTCAGCATGAAGCAGAGAAAATCAAGAACCAAAGACGTCACAGCTTGTTATCCTCTACAGTATGTATAAATTACGATATGCCTTAACGTCTTAATATTGACGTCTCTATGATCTCTCAGAGACGTCAATTAGATGTAACATGCATTTATGACAATGCACAATATAAAAAAAACAGATGTAATAAGGTTTCAAAATATTTTAGATAAAAAAATCCTACTTTGACCAGTAGTCAACAACAAGTCTAAAGTAATTTTTTTTCATCTTTCAGATATCTCAAGACAGCAACGATTCAGATCACAAGGCGTCACCAGAAAAATCAACAGAGAAATTCATGCAAAAACAAGTCACACTAATCCCAAGTACTACTCCGTTAGAACCGGCCAAAAGTAACGCTTGGAAAAGTGCTGAGAACCTCCAAAAAACAGAAAACAATGAAATCGACAAGGAATTTGAGATGTTCACAAAAGAAAGGGCAGAAATCAAAAATCCTTTGCCTTTAGAACCTACAGTATTAGTGATTGATATGCCCAAAAATAATCTGGGAACTGTAACAGAAGATGAAGAGAAACACGAAGAAAGTAAAGACAAAACAGAAGATACGAAAGAAATTGACATTCAAATTAAAAATCCTTTCAAAATACCTATAGATAAAGAAAAAAATAATGATCCTAAAAGTCTAGATTCAATTAAAAATTCTCCAGAGAAACCTAACAATCTAGATTTTAACGAAATAGCAAGGAAATCTAATGATAATGATAGAAAAGAAATTGATAAGCCCTTTCTAAGAGATCGATCAGCGTCCATAGGGACTTTAAGTTTAAAGACGCCTTTAGCACATTTAATTGGTGAACAAAATAGGACAATGCTTTTTCAGGTATATTTTTTAGTTACTTTACTATTTCTCAGCTTCATGCTGTATCCCGCACATAGCAGGTCAGGTAGAGAGTAACCTGTGAACCTAAAACACGCCAGAGTTCCACCACATTCTGCCAAATTCTGCCAGAAAATGGCGTAACTCATCGCCGCGATTTGCCTCATTACCAAAGCGAGGAAATAGAAATATTTCATTTCCTCGAGTGGGAATTGAACTGTCATCCTGGCGAGCTTTCAGTCGCACGCTTTGCGCCACCACTGGCCATAAGTAGTATTTTAATATTTTTATTTATGAAATATCTATAATAGAAATGTTTTGTGAACTATTAACTTTTTTTGTTTCATTTACTCACTCATTCGTTCAGTAGAGACTATTTACAAGCTTATGACGTCACCAGGTTGGTCGTACAGAACTCCGTCTAATAAGTCCAGATAGAAAGCAAATTCTTTTACATCGTGCCTTCAAGGATGTAGCGAGTTGCGTTCTCGGCAAGGCAAATAAGGAACACTTCGGTTTTATATGCAGAGAGAGTAATGATTATGCGTGTTATGTGTTCAAATGTGAGAGTGATTCGATTGCGACCGAAGTCGTTAATGGTACGTAGATTCGATTAGTTTTAATGATGTTTCTTAATATTATTTATAATATATGATATGTATTTTTATGTAGGTAATATTTTTTTTCTTTTTCTTTAATAATAATTGATCCCGTGCTTGGGACCGAAGAGAACATAGTGTTAACACTTCATTCTTAACTTTCGCCCGAACTTCTCGCCGCATTTTGCCTTGCTAGAGTGGAAGACTAAAAAAATTAATTTTCTCCAGTGTGTGTGTAGTCAAACCTATAAACATCGTCAAATAACCCAACACAACGGCGGGCATTATTTTTTATGAGAATTGGTAAACAGATTATTATATCTATAAGTTAATAAATTTAAAAAAAAATGCGTGACTACAAAAAAATACTTAGCCATTTTAATACGAATTTATTAATTTGTTAATTCGTTTTAAATTTTAAAACAAATTTTAATAATATCTTTTATTGTATTCCAGCCATAAAACAAGCTTTCGTAGCTCACGCAGATATACTGAAGAAATCTCGGGATAAATCTCCGAATTTGACTTGTGAACATTGTCCCATGCTGTGGTACCATAGATTGTGTCACGATATTGAAGGTAATAAATAAAAAATTGAAGTAATTAAATAACACAGTACACCAATTTATTTCTTAATTATATTAATAATATTGGTATATTTGTCGTAAAATATTTCAAGGAGTCCCACAAGGTTACTTTTACTTTTACAAGGTCCTAATCTTTTTATTTTTGTTAGTAAATGTTACTCTAGGTTCACACGTTTAATAATTTGATAATATTAATTTTAGAATATCTTTAAATCTATTTATTAAAATTCCAGGTATGAATGAAAAGAAAATTCACGCGTTCATACTCCGTCGTATAGAATCTTTACCGGAAGATGAACAAGATTTAATAATAACTAAATATCAGGGTGGAACTATTCATATATATGAGGTAAACATAACATTGATATGTAAAGAGAACGGAGGTTCTAAACACTAGTCTCTACAAATTTAGAGGCCAGTTCAAATAAATATAATAATGAATTGCTTTTCCAACTGATATTGCCAAAACTGTTATTTTAAACCAAACGTTTATTAATTTTAATTTCTACTAAATATGTAAAAATCATTCTATTAAATTATTAATTTTACCATATATATTCATTTTTCTAGGTAAGTGAACATAACGCGTTCCTAATGATGCTTCTACGAGCACACTGTGAAGCAAAACAACAAAGACACGTACACGATACTGCGGAAAATAGGTAAGTGCCTAACAATAGTACATTCGACGAGTCGTGGTTGCTCTGAAGTTAGATGTAGATATGATAGCAGATATTTGATTTTAGGAGTGAACAGTGACCAAGAGTTTAAAAAAAAACTTAACTTGAGGGTGGCCACGACTTGTTAATCATACTGTACTTGGGTCTTAATAATTTTAGGATGGTCCACTCTCCACTTTATGCTTTTTAAGATTATGGGTTACTGTCGAAACTAAACGCTGCTATTTGTGATGCCAGAGGGGGACATTACATGTTATTAATATATTGGGAATTATTAAATATTCATATGCAATAAGTGAACAAAAAGATTTTAATCACTGAAACAAAATCTAAAAAGCTAAAAACCAACTAGAATAAAGTTGATAATCTTTAAACGTCTGAACATATTCTCCTAAATGATGGCTAAGAACGCTCTTGATTAAGACACTTTTCAAATAAAAAAAGTTTTATTAAAATCGGTCCATCCGTTTGTGAGTTACGATGCCACAGACAATATGATAATAACACGTCTAACGTCTAACCCCCTTCTGTGTGTGTGGGGCGTTAAAAAGATTGTAATATATTGCTAATATTTCAGATCAGAATTCCTAAATCAATATTTGGGTGGAAGTACGATATTTATGAAGGCCAAACGTTCATTGTCGAGTGGTTTCGATCATTTGTTGAAACGAAGACAGAGTAAAGATGATGTCACACTTAATATTAAAAAGGTATAGAATCTGTTGTTCTTTATAAAAAAAGTGGTGTAAATATCTGTCGTGGAACTTAACACTAGGTTCCCAGGTTCCCTCTGCTCTCCCTGCTATGTGCGAGATATAGCGAGAAGGTGAAGAATATACTAGGTTTAACCTGTGACTTCGTTCCCGTGGTCAAATGGAAATAACTACTCGTGTATGACATATGGGACATGACACATTCAAAGTACTGGAGGTAACTCCAACCGCAGTACAGAACGTTATATCAATACGATTAACGTGATAAAATACACTATCTACTTTTTCAATAAGTGGACTATATAATATATAATTTATATAACTAACTTTTCAATTGGAACCGGTAGTTCCTGAGATTAGCACTTGCAATCAAATATACTCTTCAGCTTCACAGATTTAGTGTGGATGTTCAAACATTATAACATAGAAGTGAATTGCTGTGGCACGGTATGTTACTGCGATGCGTTACTGTTACTGTAGCGTGACGGTTGTGAATACTACGACCACTCACCGAAATGAATCATTTAACATTTTCAATCCCTCGCTCTGGTAACACGACAAAACATGGTATTGATATTTAAGTTCCGCTACTTAACAAGTAATGTCTTGAAAATTCGGCGATGCACAGGGAACGGAGTGTCTTAAAACTAAGTGTCCTCTGCCTACACTTCTATATCTGAGATACAGCGTAAAGTAAAGAAAAAACATACTTTTCCAGGAAACGATCCCCATCACACCTGTGAACGAAGCCTTGTCTGATAATAACTCGGATCTCTTATCACCGTCCACACCCGAAGCACAAAGAAGTAGATCAGTGCCTATTTATACAGGTTAGTTATTTTAAGATCGATTGTAGTGGCTTCGAAACTCTTTCGGGGAAATTACTTTTTTACACTATTTTATGTTGGCAAGACAAGTGTGGTGTTGAGTTGCACCATCCAAAAGAATGGATGGTGTAACTCGAACGAGTATATCATATAATATCAGTAGTATCAAGGATTAGCAGGCTGGAGTGGCCTGCTGGTCTGGCTGCGGCTGGTCACATTTGTCCCAGAACCGGTGACCGTTGGGATAACTGCATACAATTATTCGCGTTCTGGATATTATAATGTAGCAAAAATTAACACTGCGCTTTGCCTCGACTCCAGAGCAGGCGCAGACGAATCTTCAGCTTTGTAAAAAATTTTTGAAACGGCTGAAATTATTTGGTATTTATTTATTATTTTTATTTATTTCCTTATTTTTGTAGTTTAAATATAAATATATCCATTCGCAGAACAGCCCCCATCACCAAAGAATAATAACATACCACCAGAAGAACCAACTGAAGAAATTAAAGAAGAATCTGCTAATTCTCCTATGATGGACATGTAAATATGTTTTTCTTTAAATATTTTTTTGAATTGTAGGGTAGAGAAGATTTAATTTGATGGTTATTTAAAATTTGTAACAGAAACATAATGGAGAAGGATTATTTGAAAAATGTATACTAAAACAACTGTTATTAATTTCTTCTCTATTTGCAATAGATTGATCATTTTTCAACATGCGCAACATTACAACGTTAAATGTAATCATAACCGTCTTCTTTAAAAAGAGGAGGGTATAAATAAGAGATAGACCTCAGAACTTTGGACTGAGTAAAAATTTTGACGATTCTTTTTTTATTTGAAAGCTGGTGCTTCCTGCGCGGGCCCTATTGAAATTTGGTTCATTAATGAGAATTTCCATGAGAAAAAACACATAAGTCTTAAACTTGTATAGTTTACTGTTTGAAGTCGATTTTTTTACAAGTCACATATTCAATACTGCTACATCCAAAGTTGCTGCTACATACAAAACATAAAAGCCTATTTGTTATCTTCCTAATATTTATTTCAGATTTTTAAAAGTAGGTGATTCGAGAGCAGCGAACACGGAAAGTGGAAATGAATCGGATGCTACATGGCGTCAAGCGATATATGAAAAAGTTATACAGCCTGGTAAAGATGAAGGTAATATTGAAATTTTGCAGCTTTATTGTATATTTGCGTAGAACAAATACAATTATATATATACACCATAGGATGTACGTATAACGTTAAAAGTATGCGAATTAAAAATAGTGTTTTTCAGGTGATGTAACCCAAAAAGACCTTTTAGGTCACACCTTAGAACCTAAAGGTAAACGTTCAAAGGAACAACTCAAGCAGCTATGGAAAATGGCAATCGATCAAACTATATTATTGGTCCGAATGGAGAAAGAAAATGCAAAATTGAAGGGTAAATGTGTTTTTAATTATTTTTTTCACGGATTTTTTTTTCTTAAATTTTTGTTTTACAATTAATAAAAATATTGATGGCAAAATTAAATATAGGAAAATTTTGTGTGCTATAAAAATGTTAATGTTTTTGAAGTAATAAGCAAAAATAGAGGTGAAGAATCTATTTTTGCTTATTAATTTAATATACTTACTCACTTTTTTTATTAATCTTTTTATCAAACTAAATATTTTACACAAACATATTTTATAATGATATTAAATTTTTTATTACAATTATTATTAGTTATTTTTACTTATTATGTTAATCAAAGAAAATAAAAAAAGTTATGTTTTACAAAAACGTGAATAAACTTTATAATATTTTTTTAAGTAATATGTATTAAACATTGTGATTATTCATTTTCTTTCAATAAAAGGTGTTTACAATATTTTTTTAGGGATAATTGATGAATGTTTTTTTTATCATAAGAAGTTTACACACAGAATTTTTTGAATGACAAATAATTTACCACCAATTAACTAAAGTTAATATGTCTCATACATCAACTGATTCTGAACTTTCCTTTTTATACCAGAAAGAGAAGAATCATCAGCAGTGAGAAGAATAAAACTGGAATACACCGAACTAAGTGGTAAAACATCTTCATCTGCGATGTGGGAGGGATTGTTGGCGGGAGAGAGAGTGAGGAGAGTGCGTGTAGATCCACACATGCTCACGCAGGCTGTTAGACAGGGTAAGGAGTTTGAATTTGTGTTTTTAGGAAAAATTTTAAAATTCTTATTATTTTGATTTAATATTACATATTGTAATAGTATTAAAATATAAATTAAATTTCTATAATAGCTATGTTTTTATTAAGTACCAAATATAAATTATACAATGCGAGAATGCGTGCCTTTCAAACAGTAAAGATATTAAAAAGTAAAGATATTATAAGTCAGTAAAAAAAGGTAATAAAACAAAAATTTTTTTTCTCTCTACCTACTCTGCTATATGCGGGACACAGTGTAAAATAAATAAATTGGTCCGAACCCTTTTTTTCCATATCATTACTATTTTTTTTTAATATTTAACATTTTAAATATTATTATCTAAACCAAAAGTAAAAAAAATGACTTATTATTTTTTATATGATCTATAACGTATGAGGTGAATATATATAAGCACTATTATTGAAGTCTTTCATACATACATACATATATGACTTCCAGGTGTACCCCGCATGTCCCGTGGTGCTGTGTGGTACTTTCTAGCGGAACAGGCGTGTCACAGGATCCCACCACCCGATGTAAAGCAATTTCCACATTATAACACCCCTTATAAGACACTGTTAGCGGGATTGACGAAACATCAACACGCAATTTTGATTGATTTGGGTAAGATTTTGAAATTATTATTAAAGAAATCTTAATCTCTACCATCCTACTAATATTGTAAATGTGAAATTTTGTAAGTTTGTTCCAATTTCACGCAAAAACTACTAAACGGATTTACATGAAATGTTACGGTAATATAACTTATCTACCAGAATGACACATAGACTACAAGTTATGTAAAGATTTTATATAATTTAACTATAAATATAATAATAAGTTTAAGCAGACAAAGCCGCATGTGGGCTGCTAGGTTGTTACACATTATATTAAAAAACGACGACGTGTTAAATTAAGATGGACCTTGGATGTGTCATCGTAGAAGTGACTTTTGTTAAAAATAAAATTTAACCCTTAGCCTAACCAAATGGTTTCAGTTTTATGTTTTTTTTTAATGCGACTACATTAACATTTAATTATTTTTTTTGTGTAGGACGAACATTTCCAAAGCATTCTTACTTCGCATCAGCGTTAGGACCAGGACAGTTGGCGTTATATAATATATTAAAAGCATATTCTTTGTTAGACCCCGATGTTGGATATTGTCAAGGATTGAGCTTTGTGGCTGGTGTCTTATTACTTCATGTAAGTACAACTATTTTTTTAGTTTCATGTTGTATCCAGCACATGGCAGAGTAGGCAGAAGGAACCTGGGAACCTATTATGAAGACACTGTTGCCCACTTTTCTTCAAATGCTTGAGATATAGCGTGTTGATTGGATACTATCGCTGCGCTTTGCCTCGTTGCCAGAGCGAGAAAAGGAAAATATTCAATGTTGGGAATCGGACCCACAACCGTCGCCTTTACCATCAGTTGTCAAGAGTCAATTATTCACATTTCATCTAATTTAGAAATCTTAGTGTTTGGCGGAACTCAATTCCGTGTCTTATCTTACCAGACAAGGAAAATGAAAATAACTGTATATATAAGTTAGAACCTCAAAAGTTAAAGTTCAAACCTCCTGCTACTCCGAGTGTTACTCAAGATTGTTTTAATAGTGCAAATACTTTTTTAGCTTCATGCTGTACCCCGCCCATAGCACATTAGGCAGACGGAACCTAATTTTTTAAAGTAGCATACATTAATTATAATAAAAATATCTTTTAATTTTTAGATGGAAGAAGCGGAAGCGTTCACTTTATTGAGACATCTCATGTTTAGAAGATATATTAGAAAACAATATTTGCCAGATATGAGCGCTTTGCAAGTGCAGGTAAGATGTCACAAAAAGTAGTCTAACTCTATCATTTTCTGGGTCAAATCTATATTTTTTTTTCTACAAAATAACTTATTTATAGTCCAGAGATTTTTTTAATATAATATATATTTTGAACTAAGTTCTTAGTTTTATGAAAATTTCTTTTTGAGATTAATTGATTGATTCTATTTTTTTTTTATTTTAATTTATACTGTTGCATAATTTCTAGCCTTTAGATAATTTGGGAATGAATCAAAACAAAAAAAAAATATCAATCAAATGATTGATTTAAGATTTAAGATTGTCGTTTGCCAATCATTTAGAATATAATAATTTTCTCCGTATGTTCAAACTTATGGCAGTACAGCCAGATATTTTTAAATCCTACTAAAAAAAATATATTCTTTTTAATATAGTTGGTAGAGTTTTGATAATCAAAATCGATACCAATTTTTTGTACCAATTTCTCACTATACTTTATTCAAACAATATTATTTATTATATTTTGTAATATAATCAACTCTAATATAACATTAAACCATTCCACCTTTTCCAGCTCTACCAACTGTCCCGTCTGTTACGCGACCACGAACCGGAGTTGCATAGTAAATTGGAATCCTTGGACATATCACCGGCGTTATACGCCGCGCCGTGGATGTTAACCATGTTTACTAGTCAGTTCCCCTTGGGCTTTGTGGTGAGAGTGTTTGGTAAGTGCAGGTTCTTTATTTTGTATTTTTATATATAATATATAATTATATAATTAGATCACTTCTTTTATTTCATTTTTCTATTTAATAATATTAATACTAGTTACTCCGAGTGGAAATCGAACACACAGTCGTCGTGCTTATAGTCGCACGCCTGTGCCTCTGCGCTACGACGACCTCGACCTTCGTTTTATTCCTCTTTGTTAGAAAAACATAACAACTATGTTAAACTTTCTTTTTCCAGATTTAATGTTCCTAGAGTCCTTCGACATCGTGTTCTCCGTCTCACTCGCTCTCCTCTCCATACACAAAGATGGATTGATGCTATGCGAGAGCTGCGAAGAAGCTGCTGAATATTTGAAACATAAGCTACCGGATGTGGATGAGATTGCTTGCAATAAGGTTATGAAAATGGTTAGTTTTTTTTATATTATTGTTAGCCTTACGTCTGTAGTATATAGCAGGAAAGGTAGAGAAAAACCTAGGGCTTAGACACTCCGTATTTCTTCTGTTACCCGCACTTTCCGCAAAATCCTTGAGGTACTCATTGAGGCATCTTGAGGGAATCGAATCCATAATCGCCGCGTTTATGAGCGCACTCTTGCGCCTGCGCCACGATGGCCTCAAGAAACAGAACTTGGAATAACGGAACTTGAATATAAAATTAACCATTGCATCTTTAATAATCCCTTTTATCTTTCACCAGGTTGCAAAGTTAGACATTAGTAAGCAATTAACAGAATACGCTGTTGAATACAGCGTTCTTAGAGAGGAAATGCCAAGGCTGGCGACATTGACCGAACAAAATAAAATACTTTTGGAGGACACTAGCAAAATGAGTTCAGAACTTGACGTAAGTTGTTTATATTTGACTTTAACAGTTTAAAAATATATCACTTTGTTCACTTTGTTAATTTTACATCTTTTTTAAAGATATCAGATACAATTGAACTAAATGTGGCTCAAATTGGCAATTCCATTGATTTTATTATGACAATACGAACACGCGGAGTAGAATCATTATGAATATATGCATCGGAATTTGACTCTGTGACTTTCAAGCCATATAAGAAGTTGTCACAAAAATAACAAAAATGCTATATAATTTTTTGTTTTTCTAAAAGTTACATACATCTCGTGAATTTTATCGTGAATTATTAATAAAATGATTCTATTTATCACTTTTAAAATAAAGTTAACAACATAAATACAAAAACCTGTGAGCCTGTGATTACATAACTTATCCTAATTACAATTGATTAAACAGTACAAAATATTACCTACATAAATAATACAATAAATCATTTCTTTCAACAGTCAGCCATGGACGCTATAGAAAACTACCAAAAAACCCAATCTCGTCTCGAAACCCATAACAAAGTTATGGAACAACACCTAACTTTACTCAGCCGTTACATTTCGACCCAACACAAAGAATTACCCGTCGAAATAAAGAAAATCATACAAAACTATAATAAACGTTTGTCATTTGGTTCCAAAATAATAACTAAATTAACATCAAATGAAGATGAAGAAGACACGAAGAAGTACAAACAAGGCTTGAGCACACCAAATTTGTTCTCCAAAACGTCCAAAGAGGATGTACTTAACGCTATAAATAATAGAAACGAAGATAGAAAACATTTTATGATGAAGAAATCACAATCAGTTCATTCTGGTTTGATAGCAAATAAGCATTTCCCATTGAAAGTTCTAGAAGAACAGCCCAAAGAAATTAGACGTGATAGTCTCAGAATTGAGAATTTAGCCAACGATAACATAAGAGATCTAGGTAGAAAACAATCTAACCTCGTTTCTAGTACACACCAGCAAATTCAACAAGAAAGGCTATTCGAACAACAATTAAAGCACGATTTTGATGAAAACCTCAAGAAATTAGATGAAACGTTGACCAAAAAGCTATCACCGAAATCGTATTTGGACGATTTGGCTATATTTCAGAGCAAAAAGTCGATGTCTTTGAATTTGGGTACTAACGATAAGGGTAGTGACAGTGGGTTCGTTACTCCATTGAGTCCCAAGGACAGCAAATATAGTGATAACATTTCATGTATATCACATCCGTTGAGTGATTGCGATGTTGATATTAAATTTGATGGACAGCTTACTAAGCTGAAACAAATTAGGCCTTTGAGACATAATTAAATTGTAAAAGTATTTATTTTGTGATATTTTTTAATCTGTAATATTATTTGAAAAGTAAGTTTTGGAGTATTTTTTTTTAGTAAAGGAAAAATTGACAACTAATACAGTTAAATTGTTTTTTTGTTTAATTATACTCATTTGCTTATCAAAGGTTATATATAATTAATTAATGTCATAAATTCGCCATAGCCTTCATATTTATGCTTAAAAAAATAAATGTAAAAAAAACATTGTAAGAATATGTTCAAAAAAAATCAAACTCTTATATATTTTTAATCTGTACTTAAAAATTGTATATATTTATTTATATACTTATTTATTTTTTTCTTGTCGTATTTCAAAAAATATTATTGAAAACTACTTTCATGAGATATCATTTTATTATAACAGAAAAAGAAATATTTTATTTTTTAGAAAAAATATGAAGTAGTATATGTAGTAAGTAAGAAAGTAAACTAAAATATAATATATAGATGATATATAATAAATATTATGTACAAATAACACCAAATCGCCTCCATGCCATTTAGTATTACGATGTTACTTAAACAAATTTAAATATTAGTTTTATAGTAGGTATAAGGCCTTATTATATAATAAGGAAAGGTTGGGTAAATTTAAAAAAAAATCGAACTTTTAATGATTTTTTTTTAGAAAATGTTTAATAAAATTTAACGTAGCGGCATTTGAACCTACTTCTCTTGGAAAACGTCGTATACTTAGAGTGAAAATAACATTTTAATTTTTTTTAAATATTCTAAAATTTTAATAAAGATTTTTGTAAAACTATTTAAGCTCAAGTCTGCGAACAAAATTGTACAATATTTTGAGATATATAAAGATTATTTTATGACAATAAAAATTATTGACTGTCTTCTTATAGTAGATAATATAAATATCCACAAAATTAATAAGAAAAGAAAATATTTAGTTATACAACAAAAATAATTTATGTATAAATAACCGTCGTGGCGAAGGGGCACAAGCGTGCCACTGCAACCGCGACAGTTGTGGGTCCGATTTCCACTTGGGGGAATGAAAAATTTAATATTTTTACTTCCTAGTTCTAGTAAAGAGACAAAGCGCGGCGTTGAGGTCCGTCACTCAAAATGCAATGCTAAAAAAATCCGCGGATCGTGGGGAATTTACACTCCCTACACACTTACGTGTTTTAATGAGAATAGAATTTCTTAACATTAGTTTACCAGGTTCGCTCTGCTTACCCGGGATACAGCGTAGAGCTACGTATAAATTTGGCTTCAATGATATTTATATTAAATTTGAATCAAATGATTTTTTTTGTAATTTACACCAACTTTTCAAAACATTGTGTGTTCTAGACCTCTAGTTGATATCATAGAAATAAATATTATACATAATATTTGTGTTCATATACATAAATATATTAAAAATCTAAAGAATAAAATTATAGTCATAATTCAAATACATAAATATAAGAGAAAACGCGGCGTAGAGTTCTGCAGTGACATTGAGTGTTGGACTGCAGAACTCTACTCTATTTCTAAAATGAATAGAGATTGTTAACGGAGTGTCTTAACACTGGGTTCTTTCTGCCTACCCTGCCATATCCCACATATAGATGCGGGATGATATGAAATAAATAAATATAGATATAAGATATAGATGTATAAACAGCTTGTTTAATAATAACCTCTCAAATTATCTTAAAACAATTTTATTGAACATGATTTGTTGATAACGGCAAAAAATCAATTTCTTGTATAGGATCTCCCTTTAATATTTATTTCATTCGTTCGGTTACTAGTATTTATTGTTATAAAGGTAAAAGAAATACATAATCTGTGAAAATTTCAAGTGTCTACTATCATGGTTCATGAGATACAGCCTTGTCCACTGACGGACAAACAGACAGCGAAGTCTTAGTAATATGGTCCCGATTTACCCTGTGAGTAGCGACTCTTAACAAAATATTCTTCAGTATTTGATTTGAAAAAGATAATCTTAATTTAATTATTTTCTAAATTATTAATAAGTTATCAAATTAAGAATACTCTATTAGAAAGAGATAGATTGTATACAACTAAAAAATTTAAATGCCTATATTTTTATCATTATTAAAACAATTTAACATAATAGATACTTGTATTATTTTTAAATGTATTAAAAAATACTTGACATTTCGTCACACTTCTCTCAGTGTCTTGACTTCTGACACACTATTGTTAATTTTAGGTCAAATCAAAAGTTTAATTTTTTTTGTTAATTTTAAGTGTATTATAATGTTATTTTAAAGTGAGATTTAGATATTATATAATATATTATAGCTATTATAATAATAATTGTATAGAAACGTGATATTGTGGTAAATAAATGGTTTAAATACATGTATTTAGTTTTATTTTACACTACTTTTTACCATCCATTTTTTTATTTTCACGGACCAACCGACATAAACCCCAACCTCCCCTTTTCTTATGTACCTTTTACCTTTTTCGGACGCATAGTGAAATAAAAAGTAATTAAGAATTACTTATTTAGAAAACGTATAAAAATTTGAACGTAGCGGGACTCGAACCCGC
>DWAN01002765.1:0-14526 GCA_018230445.1 Heliconius hewitsoni | reverse complement strand
TATCCCGCACACAGCAGGGTAGGCAGAAGGAACCTAGTGTTAAGACACTCCGTTCTTTATTTTCCCCCGAAATTTAAAGGCATTGCGTATTGATTGGCGAAACTCACAGCTACGCTTCGCCTCGGTATCAGAATTTTTCAAGTAGACATCGAACCTACACTTGTCGCGTTTACGGTCACACTTTGTGCTCCTGTGCCACGACTGTTATAATAAAGTTTACTGGCGAATCTCCATATAATAAATCCAAAAATATTTATTCTTCAAACTTTATTGTCCAAAAAGTAAAGAAAGAGAGTTTCGGAGAAGCAATTAAGTCCAACTTGTCTGATGTCTCACACCGAAAATATTTGCCTCCAGTAAAAGCGTCGTGTCGCGCCTCAGCGTCCCTCATTAATTCCTCGTTAAAATTTATTTCACGACACGGTGGACGCTCTTTGCGAAATAAAACACCGTGAATCTAAATCTTCACAATAAAAACCGGTCAAAATGACCTTTACTCTTCGTATGTGTCTAGTAAAACTATAATTTTATTTCTTAACAACTTTTAAGAAAATATTACAATATTAAATAAGCGGCGTTGAGCTCCGCCAATCAACACGCAATGCCTCCAGAATTCGACCTTTCCTCTGCCTACCCTGCTGTGTGCGGGATACAGTGTGAAGCTGAATTTAATAGAATTTTTTTTCAAAAGAAAATGATTAAATTAAGTTATTAAATCTTAATATATGCATAACATTTTAATGCGGGGAGAATATATGGCATTACTTTAGTAACAAATTTTTATGAAATACTTATAAAACTAAATAGTTGAAAAAAGTTCTACAAAATTGAAATCGTAATTTATAATTGAATTGATTGCGTCAGCTTTTATTAAAATATATCAAATATAAGCTAAGCGCTAAACATAATTTGTAATATTTTATAAAATGAAAACCTTATATTAAATTAATCCATCTTTTATTTATCTAGTTACTTGCCAAATAAAACCTATATGCAGTAGTTTTGTAGTTTTGATTAAGCGCGCTGCTCACTTTGTCATGACATTGATATAAAAACTTTTTATTGTCAATCTGACGTCATCATGTAAAATTTTAAAGAATTCGAGTGCTAAATTGATTTTTGAAACGACCACAGCGCAGAACCGCGTGGGAGTATGCTGCACAAAAATATTTAAATTGCACTCGAAATAAGTTTTTTTATTGAATGCCACATTAACGTGAAAACGTTATATTTAATGTTGTTTACATCTCTTTACTACAATAATACATACGTATGTTTGAACGAGTAATGTTCATCCAAGGCAGTCATACATCTTTCCTCTCTATAGCTTTAAAATCTTACCGTTGAAAAATATTTCAGCTGAACATGAGAAAATAAGAAATTTACAACTAATATATCTCGAACCAAATATCATATATCAATCAGTACAGCCATGAACTTTCAGTACAAAAGGATCCGGAGCAATAACAATAACTTCGAGGGTACGTGCACTCGATAAAATATCTTAGTTGCGGTATTTTACAGTAAACCGTACGACTAGACTGCAGATGTATCGGACATTTTATGCATCGTCTATATTTCTTTGATATTTATGTACTGTCCACGGTAAGCGTTGTTGCTGCACTGTTAGCCAATTTAGCCTTGTCTCGCTCCGCTTACAGTACAAGATAATTGTCATGGTATTTTAACTGACAATGATTTTATTTAATACATTTTTTTCGCTGTATTCCGCGTTTAGTGGGGAAGGCAGGGGGAGCCAACCGAGTTTTAAGACACTCCGTTCTCTACTTTCTGCCAGTTTCTGGCGGCACTCAACGCTTGGTTTTGCCTTGACACCGAAGCGAAGTAATGAATAAGTTAAATATTTAATTTAATCGAGTGAGGATTGAGCCCAAAACCTGTCATGTTTACAGTCGTACGTTTCTGCCCCTGCGCCACGACTGGCTTCAAATCTAACCTAATTACCTACCAAGTTTCATCTTCATTTCAATTTTATCATACACCACATGAATTCTAATTCAATATATCAATGTTCGACATTCCTAACAATATTATCAATATGGAAGCCAATTTATCCAACAGCGACGCACGCGTGTATCTCAGCGAGATGCAATACCAGCTTGTAATAAAGATTCCGTTTCGATTGTGATACATATAGATATATATTGGCAATATCATTTGCTTTCCTTTCAAATGATATGTTCGTGCGGGAAAATTAATATAGATTTTACTCTTATTGAAGAAGTAGTCGAATAACAAATTGAAACATATTCCATATGATTGATTTGATATTTACTTTTTCATATATCTTGTAATGCACAATACAATCGGTTATAAATGATTTCTACTTAAAGTATAGTTATTTAAATAAATAAAAATTAAATTATTTAAATATATTAATAATAACTTTAAGATTAAATCAGACCGTAATTGAGATTTTGTGGTTAAATTGATCATCTCACGGGAACACCCGATAACATCTATATGCAAAATCCGTATAGCAATTGTGCTGACGTACTAAAATTAATAAGGTTTTTCTTTTATGATTTTGGTAGCGGAATAAAGTAAAATAATAATTTAAAATTATAACATTTTTAGCAACTTGCCAAGCGTTTTGTTGACGTTACATGTGAAAGAGAGAATATGAACTATTATAATATTTAATTATCTTAGCCTATTAGAAAAAAAATAAATAATCACAGATACATTTTGATATGAATTAAAATTGATAGATTTTATAAGGGATAAAAAGATACGTAAATCGTCTGAAAACACATAGACTTCACAAGAGGGGATCAATACATTTTCTGACCTGATTTTTACAGAGGAAGCAGAGTCAAGTTTCTACTTCTTCTATTTTCAAATAGATTGACTCAGGAAAATACTTTTAAATATAAATAAATATAAAAATATAATTTAAAAACATTCAATTGTATAACTTTTCCAAGGAGAATTTTAATAGAAAATGTTTGTTTTTAATCTCTCGTTAAATCCCTCAAATAGCAGGGTAGGCAGAGGGACTCGTGTTAAGAAAATCCGTGCCAGACTCTACCCCTATTTATTCTAATTATCGAGCCATGAGTGTTGAGTGGTGGAACTCAGCTTCCTGTTTTGTCTTGTTACCAGAGCTATTAAACGAACATATTAAATAATTCGTTTCCCTGATTGGAATCGAGCGCACAACCCTCGCGTTTACAGTCACATGCGTGCCACTGCGCCTCAACGGTCTAATAGAACATCAACAGCATATTAGTTTTTATTTTGAATTCCTTATATGTTTGCCCATGTATACGAACATATCTCTATACCTACATCCATGCAGTTTCCCTTGTACATACTGCACACATATATTTCACAAGCACAATTGTTTATCGGTGCAGAGGCCAAGGCCGGCGTTATCGTACGTTTGAACCCATGTGAACCCGCAGTGAGGCAATATCTAGTATAATGTGCGCGTCCTAATCTGCCTCGTTAGCGTTGATTGCGCCCCTGTAAAAAGGTTTATTAGTGTAAATCTATGTACGATTTGTTTGTTACTCGAGATTTCTCCGCTCTCCGTTGATTTCTCTAAGAAGTAACCGATTTAAATTGGATATTTATTGTGTTTGCTTAATGTTTTCCTTTTAAATGTTATAACGTATTTGTAGCTAAGCGTTTAAACTACGCAAAACTTAAGAAATGGGAACAATCGTGTGAGTTGCGTTCGAAACAGACGTGCGGCTATGGCCTTGTGCGCGATATTTTTGCAACATCACAAATTGGTGAACAGTACATTAAAAAATATTTTTATATTGATATATTTTTAATATTCTTTTTTTATATATTGCTATTTTGTTTGTTAAATACTCTTATATCTTTCATGCACGCTACATTTTTATTCTTGCTGTGATCTGTAACTGACCCACTTCCCATGGCACCACATCATGGCTGCTCGATTATGTAACTTTTCAAGTAACGCTAAATTATTCAAAGCACTATGAGAAGAGAGATAGTTGTTATAGAAATATACTGAATGTATAATATAGACACCGTCTTAGAGTTGCAAGATTTTCTTTGATATGGTAGTTGTGGGTTCAAATCTTACTTGAGGGATTCCTCAGAAACGTGATGCCCTGCAAACACCGAAGATCGATTGACCAAAGTAACATAGGCTCTACAAAGATATCTAGAGATTATATTATATTATATTGTAGAGTGTACTATATAGAGTGTATATTTAATATTACCAGCAATGAAATATAAAAGGATAATTTATTTTCACACCGTAGTAACGGAAGTGGCGGTTGGAGCCCGTTTACGTTGGGCGGAGCGCGAATAATGGGGGGCACGCGCATACAAACGCCATTGTGGAGAATTCAAAGCCGAGATTGAGATAGAGATGGTATGAGGTGTTTTTGATTTCACAACAAGTGCTTATTATATGCCATTAATATTTATATTCTTATATGATGCTTGATAAAGGTACATGTATTTTTTTATACTAGCGGTGTTATATTTGTTAACTATCGGCCCGGGCACTGGTTCTCTCGCTTAAACCTATTATTATATTATAGCGAAATGATACAAAACCTTTATATATATGGTCGCCTATGTGTTTCTTATCGCATTTATTCTGACATAAGTATGTAATATCTGTGTGTTATAAACTATACTACTATTAAGTTTCATCTAAATCCGTCCAGAAGTTCTTGCGTTAGATTGGAACAATCATCCTTACAAACTTTCACATTTATAATATTAGTAGGATGTAGAATTTAAAAATATAAAAAAAAAACAATATATATCTATTTACATATAAATATACAAAAAAAATTGTTTATTTTATAATAATTCTCCAACAAAAACTAAATTCAAAATAAACTACAAACTAGAATAGTTTCCATGAAAGTCTTAGTTCTGCAACAAGATCGTGAGCGGAACTGACGTACAAACAAACGTACAAGCCCATGTTGACATTTCAATACTTTGTTAAGTGCAATGTTTTACATATATGGATATGGTGTTCAGATCTCGGAGATCATTACGCGCGACGTTATTGGGTTATTTATGTCTTTATTGAATGTATGTGTTCAACCATAATAGGAAGAACTCGTGAAAAGAAAGACTTTTGTCTGTATGGCCCTAATAAGATTATATTATATGTTTTTTAGTAGTTCTAAGTAGTGATAAAGTTTCGTAACCAATTTTAGAGAGAGTGAACCTAGTGTGGAGACACTCCGTTCCCGGAAAGTGTTCCGCCGAATCCTGGAGGTACTGCGTGTTGCGTGGCGGAAACCAACGCCGCGCTTTGCCTCTACACCAGAGCGACGAAAATGGAAATATAAAATTGATCATTTCCTTCAGTGGGAATCAAACCCACAAAGTGTCGCGTTTACAATCACATATTTTGCCCATGCGCCACGACTGGCCATAATTTTAAAGTTTTAATTTTAAGATAATGTAACAATTTTTTTACGGATACTATAAATGTGATGTATCTATGTGACTGCACTTGCTGAGTTTAAGTCCTTTTATAAATATAATAGTTTCCCCAATTGGAAACTAGAGTTATAGCCAATCGTTTGTAGGTTCGATTCCCACTCGATGAAATGAAAAAAATAATATTTTCACTTCTCCGCTATGGTATCGAGGCAAATTCACATCAGCCACTCCACACGCAATGCCTCCAGATTTCGGCAGGTAGTGAGAAGCGAAGTGTCTTAACACTAGGCTTGCTCTGCCTACCCTGCCACATGTGTGACAGCGTGAAGATGAAAAAACACATTGGTTTAAACTAGAGTACGGCGATGGTTTAGATCTATGATCTCGTAGCGGCAAATTAAATCATTATTCGGAATTTCGAAATTTATAGTTAAAATTAATCATAATATTTACTATTATTCAGTATAAAATATTCCTATTGATAGCTTATCTTTATGATCGTCCAACACACAATGATATAATACTCGAGTGAGGTTCTCTATATTGTTTTCAAGCAACAGAGCGTAAAATTAGTCACACCACGTACATATATAAATACGTACATAAATATATACATATTTATATGAGTGTCAAATTATAAAACATATGTGTTTTTTTTTATTTAAATGTGAAACTGTCCGTTTTTTTGTATTTCTTAGGCTAAAAATCGTCCATTTTGGGTGACCTTTTGCGATATACTATTCTTTGTATACGATACATTAAATAATATAAAATATTTTTTTACAAATATGTTTTTTTAATAACTATATTTACTTGATAATATATTATTACAATACTACAAAATATTCTCTATTTATATCCAAAATTAGTATTAAGCACTAGTATAATTATATAAACTTACAACTAATACCGTCAATATTCTTATAATCAAGAGTAAATTACAATCAAAAACAAATTATTGAGTGCTAAAATGGTCCAAAAGTAAAACAATCTCGTTATATTTCGGTCTCTTAAGCAGTCACTGTTGTTTGCGGAGCAAACATTTTAATTAAATTTAAATCTATTCCACTCTATAAATGTTTCGAAATTAATTTGGAAACCGTGAAACGCTCCGCTGCGACGGCGCGTCGCGTCGCTTTTAACGCAAAATTTTCATTTTGCGTTAAAATCGTTTAACTTCCATTGACGCTTATTTAAGATGTATTAACATCGAATCTAAATATCATTTATATAAGAAATGAAGAGATTTCTATCTATATATCCAATTTTAGTGTAATTACATAATTATTGTGAATATAAAGTACTCACATTAATTTTGAATTAAGTCCCTGCGTTCCCTGATAAGCCTAAAACCTAGATTCCTTGAAGTGTATCAGATTAGTCGAAATGTCATATATTTAAGTACATCTATACAGTTGATTTTTATCTTAAAGTTGATTGATTTTTATCTGATCTCATCTTACTGATATTATAAATATAAAAGTTTTTGAGGATGAATGTTTGTTTGACTTTCACGCAGAAACTACTAAACAGATTCAAATTACTTTGTACAGCTACAGAGCTTATACATCAAAATAACACAAAGGCTACAATTAATATTATATTCTTATATAATTCGTTTATAATATAACCACAAGTTCAACTGGGCTAGGCCGCATTTAGGTTGTTTGCAACTCATATAAAAATATAATTGCATAACTTATAAATCAAATATTTAACTTTAACAGACAGCTCTTACAAAGATGTTCTTGGCCTACTGCATTACAAAGTAGAGCCACATATAACAATGTAATGGCGGCTATTTCGGACTTGGTTCACCTCTTCCATAAAGTTTCGAAGTAACCTTTGGCATTACAATTCATTCTGTGTAATGAACCATTAAAGGCCGACGCGATGGAGATACGCATCTATCGTAGCTTATAACATTGTTGAATTTCCAGCTAGTTTATAATATTCGATGTATTAAAAGTTGTATATAATATAAAATTTATTCGAGCTTAAGTGAGCGTGTTAAGTAATTAAGTTATTCTTTTTTTTTCGAACTCGTGGCTAATGTTGTTAACCCTACTCTGCTAGGTAGGGAAGGGGTACTCTGTCCTTGAAAAATTGCGTGCACTTTGGTGATTAGGTAATGAGGCATTCAGTATATATATATATATTTTGTAGCGCAGTGATTTGCCTAGATAACAAGCGTCAAATCAAATTATGTGTGCCCAATTGGGGCCGTGATGGTGACATGGTACATCATCGGAAGTAAAGGCAATGGTTGTGGGTTCGATTCGATGCTAGCTCGGGAAAATATTTATATTTTTAATTTATTTTGACTTTCCCGCTATGGTAGGCAAAGAGCGGCATTAAGCTCTGCCTTAGAATGGTTTTTTTATAGCTTTTAAAATTCAGCGAAAAGTGGGGGAACGGAGTGTTTTTCCTCTATCTACTCTGTTATGATGAAATAGAGTAAAGGAAATTGTAAAATTAATAAAGAATGAGTGACTTATCAAATTGATTCTCTTTGCATTTTCTGACAAAATATTTTACTACTTAAAATCAAAATAAAGATATATTTAAATAGCTTCATATAATGATATATTGAAAAAAAAACCTTAAAACCATTTAAAATATTGATATAAACCTTACTATAGAGCCTTAGAGCCGTACTGCCCTTAGAGAGATACGTTTTAGTTTTATACGTACGTCGATACACGCGTGTCTGGGATGAAACAGGCGAGTCGTGGGGTAGGTCAGGAATCTAGGCCGCGCCTCTGCCCCACTTTCGTCCCGGGCGAGCGCTTATACAGTACGTAATACTATAATTTATATTATATAAATATTCTTATTTATATTACTATAATTTATATTATATAAATATTCTTATTATATTATATAAATATTTCTTATTTTTTCCGACGGAAATATCTTATTATAGATCGTGTTTAATGTTTCTGTGTACATTTTTGTTTGTATTGATAACATTATTTAGGTGCTTTTGTTACGAAAATTGTAACAAATCTAGTAAATATATGTAACTTTTACTTAGAATTAGATTTTTTTTGTGTTACATTTTAATAATCTATGGACATTTTTCGTCTGTGCCTTAGCCTTCTTGTTTTATTGGTGTTATTATGATATCTTCATATTTTAAAATTTCATGTGAATACTGTACGTGTGTACTGTAATTATTACTTACTACACATAACTTAATTATCTGGGAACGGAAATGTCAAAATGGAAACGGAGTGTCTTAACACTTGGTTCCCTCTGTCTAACTAAATTAATAAAATAGATTTAATTTCTATGTAGCGTAGACGTTTCCAGAAGTACCGCGTAAACCTTGCAAAAGAGATAAAATAGACGTTATTTTATTGTTATACACAATACACACCAGAATTTATATTAGGTTTGATGTCTAAAATCTAATTTACCCTTAGAGCATATTAGAGAAACGATATATTGATAAATGAGAACAGAACCCACTACTATTGCTATTGTTTATTTTCTTATTACATTTAAACATAAATATGATATTAATTTAAATGTCATGACACAGCATTATTAACTACTCACAGCATTATAAACATACTCTAAATCATAAAAGCTATACAATTGTTAAATTATTCATTTTTACATTGAAAAATTGTATAATACTCAGTTCTTTTATTTCCTATGTTACATTGTTCAATTTAAAACATAGTTTCTCTTTTGAAGTAACTAAATTTAATGGGAATTTATACGTATACTGGCTCTACTTTTGTAATAATTATTGTAGCTTCGTGTTTCTTTAAACTTGTACCGAAACTTATTTGCCTCGTGCTTAAATTTATTTATAATATTTTATTACCTAATCAAGGATTGTGTCACATAAGAAAATTTTAATATGATAGAAAAAACACAAATAATGTAGAGCACCATCAAGTGTGAAAGTTATCTATTGAAAATCCAATAGTATGATTATTTTTCTATGAAATATATTTCAAGAAGAAGCTCTTAGGTAGTAACTTTCTCAAATGGCACAGTAGACCGGAAAAACTTCGTGTTAATACGTTAAGTATCACTATCCCCCTTTCAAGTAAAATTTAATTTAAAATTTAATTAATTCTCGAAACATTGCTTATTGAGCAGCGGAACTCAACCCACAACCATCGATTTACAGTCAGACACTATACCGCTGCACTACGACGTCCTTGAAGGAGCTACTTAAAAAATATAAAAAATTGTAATATTTTTTATTTTAAAAAATATATAACATTATGTAAAGGCTTGCCGAAAGCTCTTCTTCTCCTGTCGCTGTCGGACATTTTGATAGTGTCTCATCTGCATATCATTTACATAGACCTCTTGGCTTCCAGACATATATAAGGGCCGTAGCAACTTAATTTGGTTTAATAAAATATTATTAAGCAATGAATATACATAATAAAACGTATCTAACCTTAAACTAATACGTACTATTATTTTAAACAGTATTTGTGTATTATGTAAATATGTATTTATAATAGCGCCACGCTGTAAATCTCTCGCTGTATCCTGTGTATGTAGACAGAGGGAAGCTAGTGTTAGGACCCTCCGTTCCCCTCTTTTCGTCTGAATTTTGATTTGAAACGGAGTATCTTAACACTAGGTTCCCTCTGCCTACCCTGCTGTGTGCGAAATACAGCATGAAGCTGATTTGATTTATTTAAGACAAGTCAAATTGGACTCATTCTTTACTGTTGCTTACATACACACAATATGTAAATGACATTTTGAGGAAACACAAAACCGCTAAAGAGGAGTGCCACGAAATCCACTTACAAAACATGTCCAGTAACATCAAAATGACTTAAAGCAGATTAATTTTGTGAATGTTTACGCTTTACTAGTGGTTTACCGGTATGATATAAAATTGAAGAAAAAAAATCGATTTAAAAATATATATGTATTAAGTAAGCACAAGCAGTAATTACGCATCGTTTAATTTTTACACTATGTATTAAAATTTTCCAAGAAAAATAACCACATCTCAACTTTCATCTCTCTCATATTCACATACACATATAGATAAGAACCTATATATAATTTAAAACGTGTTACTACAATCTGTGGATCGTTTTCAATCAACATAACGAGATAACCATCTCAATTCTCAAGTAATATGTTTATCGAGATATCGACATCGATTATCAACGAGCGCTTTCACTAGAGGATTGCACCGCATCCATACGCATCAGCCTCATCCGTATTCAAGGGCGAGCCGCCCGCCTGCAGCGTTCCAGAACATTCGTTGCACTGACGTAACGTCTTGTTATATTATATTAGTTTTGTAGGGTCTGTTTGTGTGATTGTAGTTTATTGCTAAGAGAAAATGGTGTCATTTTAGAACGGATAAGAACGGATTCTATATAGAATCACTTTGTTTTCTTTTGGAAACCTAATAGGAGTTACTACGCTTTTGTTCAATAATTAAAAGCGTGTTTAATAAGGTATTTGTTATACATGTAAATATAACAAGTAACTCAACAAGCACTTTTCTATGTTATGTATGATTAAAACTATAGATGTAAATTTCAGTATTCTCCATGGTAAGAAATTGATATAACACATTTGATCTTATTTTGAATCCAATTATATAGAGAAATTGAACTGCTCTTTTAAATATGCATTTATGCAAATGATACTTAAATACTCTAAAACATCTTTTAATTTACGTATTTGTTATCATAACTAGCTAAAACAAAGTTAATTAACATCTAAATACTAATATTATAATGAAAATTCAAAGGAAAATCTAAATACTAGCGCTTCACTAAAGTACCACAAAATGGCGGTTAGTTTCCACTACAATAAAACTAAACTACTTAGTTTAATTTGATATAATTAGTAGTTTTAGGTAAAGTATACTCTAAAGGCTAATATTTTACATTGAAATATAAACGAATAATGTTTCGTAGATAAAGTGGTTCTCACAATAGAAATTTAACTATCCGTAAACCAAAGCGTTAACGACCACGGCGCGAGGTTGAGTCAATTTAAAGGGCTGTTTTAGCCTTGTACGCAACGCTTCTATGGGTAATAGTAAAAATAAGACTATAACATTTTTATTGTCCTCTTTTCTTAAAAAACAAGTAGTACTTCGGCCCTCATTTAAATTGTATCGCGTTTTCAGCTTCACGCTGTACTCTGCATGTACCAGGGTGGGCAGAAGGTGCTGGGAATCCAACCTAAAATTAGTCGTGTTTACAGTCACTATTGCCCTGGCGCCACGACTGGCTTCAATTTGTTTTTTAATGCTCTTACTTACTTAATTTATTATGCCTAAATGGAATCTCTGTATGGCTCTGATCACCAAGTGCTAGGACTCTACGTAACAATACCTACATAACTACTACGTAAAAGCACTACGTATAAAATGTCCCATTAATTAAAACCATAAACGTTGTCACACTTTAGTCTCTATGGCCTAGGAATTTATTTATATTATTTTTTGCGTAGACTTTACGGCGTAAAAAGGAAAATTCCGTTTTTTCTCCTTCCTATAGGAATTTCGAAAATTCAACTCTCTAAAATTAGAAACACTAGAATTTAGGAGATTTATCTTTATAAAAGAACGTCGTACATATATACATGTTTAGGTATTAAACATGTTTTAAATGTAAATGTCTGTTTGTGTTAGATTTTATTTTGCCTCTACATATTTTATACGAAGAAAATAAAAGTATATTTCTTGTTTCAGGTAAGCGGACGCTGTTGCAATCGCATATTTTCCTTCGATATCCAATAAAAATAAAGGTAGGACAATTTTATATCTGTCCAAAAACAACATGCAAAAGAATGATGCAGATAACATTTAAAGGAAAAGGAATCACAAGTTTTTATATTATAACAAAATTCTTGGTTTCTTATATGTTAACGTTGTTAATAGTATTATTAAGAATTATATAGCAACACGAAATGGGAATTGATTAACTTTATTCTAGAAAAGTAAAAATTGAAATTAAAAAGAAACTTGAAGAGAAAGGCATAACGTGTCATAAAACTTCTTCATCATATAACGAAGAGTATTTACCAATTTAATAAATATATCAATTTAAAATAATAACTGGCCGTACTGGCCACTTATACAAAATATTTTTATTTTACTGCAGTAGTAAGCCCTATGGAATTAATGCATTATATTATATTATTATACATAGCAATGGTTTTACAATCGTACAATTTAAATTCAGTCAACAAGATACGGAACCGCAGGAGAAATGCAATATTTATTACATTAGAAAGTGTCGCGGTTTATTCGATGCCGCCCTCTTATTAAATGTAGGTAGGTAGTACATACCTGTGTATGGCGAAAGGAATTTTGTAATGATAAAAAATTACAAACTGACAAACACGTCATTAACGAACTTTTGAATTTTCGTAGATAGAGGATATAGATCTTTAAGGCACCATTAAAAATGAATCTAAATACAGATTAAAAAATATAGTTTTAATGTTTTAATCATAAATATTTTAACTTTATTATCTTTTGCCAAACATAGGCTGCATAGTGATAGATCACTTCCTTTCCACGCTTTTCGCTCATTAAAGACATCACGGGTTAGGTGGCCAATGCCATGTCTTATCTAAACAGACTGGGGAAAACCCTATATAATAAATAGGATTCCACTATTGATATACTATGACCGGAGTGAACTGGGATATGACATATTTGTATCTAAACAAACCAATAAAGTCACTTTTAAACAATAAAGAACAAAAATCGATTTTAAAGAAACTGTTTATTTAGAAAGACTAACAAAAAAATCTAATAAATTTTATTCTAATATATAAATAAAATAAAAATTTTAAATAATTTGATTCAGATATTCATTTATAGAGTTTGATATATGCATATAAAACTGGGGCACGGAGTGTCTTAACACTAGGTTCCCTCTGCCTACCCTGCTGTGTGCGAGATATATCGTGAAGCTGATTTGATTTAATATAAAACTGTCACATTAAAGATTTAATACAATTATATTTATGAAAATATATAAAACAAAATTATCATACGTAATTATATAGTATGTTTTTTTTGTCGAAAGATTTCTTAGTTTACTTTTTTAATTTGAAAGAACCTGGTAACGTATTATAATTACAATAGCTTTATTGTTTTCTACTGCAGTGTTGCGTAACAGTATCAGTGTTGCCCATTATCCCACTAAAAATATATATAAATATAACGATTACCCCAAGTGGAATCTGAACCCATAAGCCAAACAGCAGCAACCGATTTTATAATAACATTTTTGCATATATTTTTCAGCGGACAACATATGAAAAGGTCTAAAGCTAAACTGATACGACAATAAAGTGATATTTGTGATATTAAAACGACAATAGAATTAATTTGCCGGTTCGTTCGCCAAAGGGTGTGGTATTTAAAACAATGCGACCCACCCCTTTATTATGATTTGACATTTTAATGTTTCCCTAATGATACACGGTGCATGAACTAAAGTACTAGCGGCATTTACTTAGTTTAGATTTGAATAACAAACTTTCTTTTTGAAAGTCGTGGCGCATAGGCACAGAATGTGACTGTAAACGCGACAGGTTGTGGGTTCGATTTCCACTCGAGGAAATGAAATGTTTAATATTTCTATTTTCTTCGCTCTGGTTTAGTGGCAAAACGCGACGTAGAGTTCCACTGGTCAACACGAAATGGCTCCAAATTTACTGGGGAAAGAGAAACGCAGTGTCGTAAGTTAACTTAACTGAGTTCCCTCTGCCTGCTACAGCGTGACGATGAAAAAACTTTCTTTAGAATATCGTAAAATTAAAAATATTGGTGAAATCTACTAATTTTACAGTTATAAATTGTTAGTTGAAATAATGTCTATTGAAACCAATTATGGTTCTCTTATACAATCTAAATTTTTTTGATGCTAAGAAAGAAAAACAGAAACTGTGATATTTGACACGTAACGTAACAAATATCCACTTTATCATTGTAATTGGATCTTTAAGTTAATCACATCAAATTAAATCTAATCTGCTTCACGCTGTATCCCGCACACTGCAGGCAGTAGGCAGAGAGAACCTATTGTTAAGACACTCCGTTCCCCACTTTCTGCCGAATTCTGGAGGCAT
>DWAN01002764.1:0-14528 GCA_018230445.1 Heliconius hewitsoni | reverse complement strand
GGGATCGAACCCACAACCAGTCGGTTTTACAGTCACACTTTGTACCACTGCGCCTTTACGTATTTAATATTTGACGCTTTATGTATTTAATATTTGTTTAAATACGAGGAGACGAGATACGGGCCAGTAAATATGATGGAGGGCAGTCATGGCGCAAGGGCACGAGTGTGTGACTGTAAATGTGACATGCGATGAGGTTGTGAGTTCGATTCCCAATAGAAGAAATGAAATTTTTAATATTTTCATTTCTTCGTTCTGTTGTCGAGACCAAGCGTGGCGCTGAGTTCCGGTACTCAATACGCAATGGATCCAGAATTCGGTGGAAAATGGGGAATGGAAGTATCTTAATGGAAAAAATGTGTAGACACTAGTACATTAGATTGCCAAGTTTACTCTGCCTACCCTGACATATGTGGGATTCAGTTTAAAGCTAAAAAAACTATGATTTTTCCAATTTAAAAGCAATCATTTCAAGGTGAACGAGTGTACGAATCACCTACCATCAGGTGATCACTGACCTTGGATCTGTGTAAGACCATAGGAGCTACTGGTGCATTGCTCTTAAGATGAAGATAAGCCAAACTGGCCCTTAAGATGAAGATAAGCTCATTTTTGGAATTTACCCATATCATATCGACCTGGAGTGACTTCACAACTGCGTGGCGCGTGGAAGGAAGTTCCTACGAATCAGTACAGTAGTGGGGTGCGACTGTTCCAGATGCTGAAGATAATAATTGAGATTGTACTGTTAAGAAATTCGACGACAGGGACCAGGTCCAAATAACTGCTCAGGAAGTTCCTCATAATAAACGCGGTAGGGAATGCTTAGCAAAGAGATATCTCTATGCAGAGCCAAAGTGTTAAGCATTTCACAGATTTATACATTTGATACAACTTAATTATGTTATTAGCTCTGCTTTTTTCTCTCTGCATCTCAATTCTTTAAACTCTAAGATTATTGCTAAGAATAATAATTTGGAAAGAGAGAGTTGTTTATTTTTTAATAATTATAACAAAAGCAAATGGTTTAGGTGACTTATGATTGAAATTATATTGAAAAGATATCATAAATTTAAATATTACATGTTTAATTAATATACACTGTGATCTTAGAAGTTATCGAGTTAAGAACAACACATTTTAAGAACGTAGCAAGTTATAAGATAAGCGTCTGATTAAGTAAGTAGAGACTGCCATTTCTTTGCTCAGAACTATAGAAAACGTTTATAAAAAAATAACAAGATTTCATAATCTTAATAGCTTCACGCTGTATTCCACATACAGCAGCGTCGAAAGAGGGAATCTGTGAACCCATTGTTTTGGCATTCCGTTTCCATTAAAACATTTCCGTTCTTGACCTTCCGCCGAATTCTTAGGGCATTGCATGTTGAGCGCTTTGCATTCTTGCCAGAGAGAAGAAATGATACACACAACACAGCACACCTACACAACTATCTCCCACACAACGAGGTTGGCTGGTAGAGAATGCTTTTTAGCGTTAAACCCGCCTTTTGTGCATTATTTTTTATTTTCTAAAAATGTGTGCAATAAAGAATAAATAAATAAATGAAAATATCAAATATTTCTAATTCCTCCGAGTCGAAATCGAATCCACAACGGTTAGACACCGTTGTGGATTTTATAATATGTTATATCGGTTAGAAATAGTGAATAGAGTTTTTTAACACTAGCTCCTTTGCCTACAATACTATATGCGGAATATAGCGCGAAGCTAAAAAAAATATAATAATATTATACAAAGGCTGGTTATTCGAACTTAGAACCATTAGAATGATCTAGTAAGTAAAGACGCACATGCTTGTACAGGTATATGTAGTAGAAGACGTTATACTCAGTGGAGCGGAGCGGCAGATGTCCCCACATCTGGTGCTGGCCACCCCTCGCGGACACTCACCTCCCAAGCATTTCGCCTTTAAAGGCATCAAGATTACGGGATTCGTTGTGTGAACAAACTTTTAGGAATGCTATAAGGTAATACGTGAAATCATCTATTGTTTTTTTTTACGGAAGGAAAATTGTGCACAAAAAAGAAATATTTAAGATAGATATTATTGTTATTTTTATTTTTTTGTTTTACTTATTTAATATAGAAATATGTATACATTTTCTATTTATTAATGCTATTTTACGAATAAATGAAAAATTGTTAGTATACTATTAGTAGTTTCGCTTTTGAGTATTTGGTTAATATTTTCAGATACTTGATTAATCTTTACTTAGTTCTAGCATTCTAATCAGACAAGAACCTATACGTTAAATATCGACATTTTAGAATATTTTATATTAAGAATATAAAAAACGATCCAATTTTCTTTTCACTGTATACAAATAAAAACAAAGTTTAGCAATATGATCAACCGTTGCGAGCGAGGCCAGGTGACGATGCTAGTTAGGATAATTGGAGAAAACGGTCCTCCAGTGGACGTTAACCCAAGGCTAATAAGTAAGGACCAAAGTGATCTCACTTCAGTGTAGTTACGTAATTTGCACCTGTAGGTACAGCCACCTGTCGCGCACGTGCCTTTGTATCTCCATGGTATGGCTGGCTTGATAAAAAATATATATTTTATTGAATATGCAAATTAGTTGGTCATTTTAATTGGCATTGCCTTGCCATTGATAGTTATGGGTTCAAATTTGTAATGTTATTACTGGTAATAGATATCTTCTGGTTAGTTATCTCTATATCTATTAAATACAGACTTTATATGATACAGGTAGGCTTATATTTATATACAAAGGATAACAAAAAAAGCAACTGTTTAAAAAGCTAGCAAAAACTGAACTATAGGCCAATTTTTATTGCTTCACTCTGCATCGCGCACTAACCAGGCTAGGCAGAGGGAACCTGGGAACTTTCTGTAAAGACACTCTGTACCTCTCACTAACAAGCCCAATAACTTAATCTTTGTTCAAAAATAATACTGAACAACTGCTGTCTGTTAAATAGTTAGCTAATCGACGTACACATTTAACAGCTCAAAATTTGTATGCAAAAAGACGATGAATAACATAACAAAACATTGGGTACCGAACTCATTTACTTGACTCCTTGGGAAGGTTTCATATGATTTAGTTGAAGAATGGTCCAATAAAAATATGCTATGTGCTGTATTGTCTGTATAGAATCAATATTTCTTTTTTTTAACACTATTTTATTAGGGCGTGCTGTAACATACTATGTATGTAATAAAATGTAAGGATCTGAATTTGAACCAATCAGATGATAATACAATATTAACGAGCTAGTCTGATGATGGAGCCAGGACCTAAATATTGGCTTTAGGCTCTTACATTTTATCTAGAGCACATACTGTAGCACTTGTATCACTTGGTGTGGAAAAGCGTGTTTTTTTTCTTTAGTTTATTTAAAAAGTATATTTAATTAGCTTTACACGGTATACCGTACGCAGCAGTTAGCAAGTAAGCGGCACAATCGTGTGACTGTCAATGCCACATATTGTGGGTTCGATTCCCATAAAAAGTAAATATAACATTAAATATTTTCATTCTGTCGCAACGCACAATACCTCCAAAATTTAGCAGAAAATGGGAAATTGAAATGTTTTAATGGGAAAAGAAGGCCTAGGTTCCCAGGTTCCCTTTGCCTACACTGCTATGTGCGGAATATAGCGTGGCGCTAGAGACTTTATGTTAGCCAAAACTTTATGTTTTACAAATGCATTTTAAATATACCCGCTATTCTGGAACAGAAATCACATTTCTGTCGCGTTCAATCAAATTTCGTTAAAACGTTGCTCACACCTACAGCTACACGTGAAATTATCACTTTAACTCATTATTAACTTTAACTGTTTCGTTCTTTCACCTGGCCGACCACATGGCAGCATTGTACGGTTCATACGTAACGACTTACAAGGGGTAGTTTTTGCATTTTATAACTCACCGTCTTACACCATATTGGGAAGACGTTACGTATCGGTTCAATTTGGCGGTGAAATTAACTTAAATTAACAATTTATATTAATTAAATTATTGTTTGTATAATTATATGTATTGATATACCGTTTAAAATAGAAAGATATGAATTTGCTTTTAAAATTCAAAAAAGGTAATCTTTCTAGTTTTTCCTTGAGCATGGCTCTATTAACTAATCTATATTGGATCTTTACCTTATATGACAGTTGAGACAACATGTTATTATTCGCGGCTTATTTTACCGAATTACCTTACAAAAAACCATAGTTTAGTATGTACATAATTTATAGTTTCATTATTGGATGAATTTTTAAACCTATTATGAATTTAGAAGTGACAACAACTAGGTTTTATTAAAATAATCATTACTATCACTGCCGACAGTTAGTCAGAAACAACCGGTAAAGTGGTAACCGCAGCGGTTGTGGGTTCTATTCCCACTCCAATAAGTATTCAAATAAGAAAAAAACATTTTGAATTGTTCAAAGTAAGATATAACTCCCATTCTTTTTTCGTTTTCTATGTTACCATAGACCGGAACCGGAAGAGTTTGTTTGTTCAGAAACTACATTATCGAATTCAAGAACTCTTTTTGTGTTACATAATCCATTTATTGAAGAAGCCTATATATAGGCTATATATGTTGCAAGTGACATTTATCAAACACAACACTTAGCTATAGCCCTTCGAAGACGACGACAAAGCTGCAGATAAAAACTTATTGTAAATATAGTTTTGCGTTACTAAAAAATAATAAATAAAAATCATCAAATTCATTATACGAGTACATATCACAATATGACACCGTATTAACTGTAGCGGAAATCAGACAGTTATACGACTCTATGTTAAAGAATGTAATATAGAAACGTTTCATTTAACATTATTAAACGTATTAGTTAAATTCGAAATTTCAAGAAAAAATTGAACATGTGAACGTGATTATGAATTAAGACATTGCGTTTTCCCTTTTCCCGCTCATTCGTCAAATCCAACGCTGTACAAAAGGTACTCAATAATACAAAATCATCAAATAAAGATTCACAAGATAGTTCATGACGCCCTCAATAACGCTAAGGATGTAGAATAAGGTTGATAAGTAAAAATATTAAAAGGTAAAAAGTAACTGTCCAGCGGTCCCCGGATGCAGGGGTGGGTAGCAGTTGGCACGTGCGGCCGGCAGGTGCTTGCGCCTGCGCATGTGTATATATATGTTTGTGCGCATGAAAACAACCTGCGGTATACTGTTTTAGTTTAAATGTATTAATGTGTGCTATATATGGATTTACGCTTTGAAAACAGTTTTTTCTACAGAATTGATAAAAATAAACAATTTGTTACGTAATAAGAATTTACGCTTTTTACCGACTCGCAGTATGGACAGATAACTTAGTATCAGGCTAGATGTTGTCCGCTACAATAATAAATGAAAAAAATTTTAATGAAGCCATCGTGGCGCAGGCGCACAAGCCTGCGACTGTAAGACGTACCGGTTGTAGGTTCGATTCTCACTCGGGGGAATGAAATATTGAATATTTTCATTATCTCGCTCTGGTAACCAGATAAAGCGCGGCAATTCCGTAACTCAACACGGAATGCCTGATTTGAAAATGGGGTACGTAATTTTATAGGAAAGGAGTGTCTTAAAACTAGCTTCCTTGTGCCTACCCTGCTCTAATAAGAATAGTTTCAATAATTGTATTGATTAACATTCATACACATGTACATATTTGAATTCAAGTTATAGTTATACTTGAAATAATACATAGATATGTGAAAAAAAGGTTTTTTCCACCGAAGCTTCCTCTCAAGACAACGCCGATCGCCCGCACCAAATGGCAGGTTTTGATATTTTTATTTATTTTAATAATATCCTTGAAGCGTTTTCATTATATTTATAATATTTGTTTATTTGTAAACATTTTTAAGATTGTTCAGACCAATTTAGTTACCAAATGAATATTAAAAAAATATTATATTATATGTAGTTTTTATTTTTGATATCTTGGAACCCAATTTAAGCACATTTAAAAATATATCTTCCTATCCAGAGTGTAAAAAAATCGTAACCAAAACTTTAAAATATTAAAATATCTTCTTTAAAATATTAAAATAATCTTCATTTTAATAATGTAAAGGATTAACGATTCTTTACATAACGTGCACATAAATGTACAAAACAGGAATGAAAGTGTCCCGCATCACTATCTTCTGAACTAAGACGTAATTTTGACAAAGCTGCGATATACTATCATTATTAATAGAGATAAAGAGAACGGAGTATTCTGTCACTAAGATCCTCCTGCCTATTTTGCTATATGCACAATACAGCGTGAAGCTAAAAAAAGAGAGAAATGGTCTAGCAAAATAAACTAAATCATTCCCCCGAGTTTGAATCGAACTCACAACCACCTCATTTAAAACCACACTGGTACATCCATTGCGCCACGACCACAACTTCAAAACGGTCCTTACAATGACTGTAATGTTGATTGCATCTAACTTTAAGCTTAAAGGATATTTTCGTATTCTTACAAGCCTTATTCGCCTTCAGTAATAATAATGTAGTGTAAAAGTATCAAAAGCGTCACGCAACGTACACACAGGTGTCCGGTCGCACCCCTATCTCCCACGCCGTTTCCTCTGTGTCTTTTATTGAAGTTTTATAATTAACCACTTAATGCTCGTGCATGAAAACTAAGAAACTACATTTAATATATTTGGTGCCATCTAAATTTAAATATTTTTATGTCATCCCGCATATAGCAGAGTAGGTAGTATATGGAAATGAGAGTTAAGGCACTCCGTTCCTCACTTTCGAAACGTTTGCGTTATCGCAGCGAGAATATAAAAATATTTTAATTTCCGAGTGGGAATTGAACTCGTAATTGACTTCCTTACAGTCAAACGCGTTGACGCTGCCCCACAACGGCTTCTTATTGTAATTATTTGTTATATTTTTTATGTATTTATTACTTACGGTGATTATTGATTATAATTGTTGTTAAACGTTAATATATCTTGTAGTAGGATTTTTTAACATTGTTAATAAATAAATTCAAAAGTTAAATCAAAAACTATTAAAATCAAAATGACATTTTAAATTATCATAAACATAAATATATATTTCTTTTGTATTATTGCTATAATTTCTAATACGTTAAAACAGATTGTCAAATATTATAATATTCAAACATTAGTGTATACGAGCCTCTCGCACCAATTGCATCACCGTTGTAACACCTAACCGTTACGTGCAGACTTATATAATATCGCCAAATCCGTTGCCCAACGGTCACAAATGACCACACAAAAACTGTATCAAAGCAGCGCTAACAAAGCAAATCATTAAAAAGAGTCCACTCTTTTGTCTAGTAGACAGTAGTAGACTACTTTCCCATCCTTTTTACGTCTTTGTCCTTCGGACGTTACAGTTTTGCAAAGAAACTAGATCGTTCTCACGAACGCGAATTTTCGATAAACGAACGTCCGATAGAAACTGAATAGATGATGCACAATAGAATAGATTCGCGAAAGGGATTACAAATAATGCCTTGTAAGAAAGGGGTGGTTTTCTAAGGCTCGGGTCACTTCGGTCATTTGACGCGGGGTTGACCCTATCAATCACGCTGCACCGATTTTGGGCTGTTTAAACCGGCGTAAGGGTTGTTGTGACCTCTCCATTGTGTTTGCAGGTCAGCACGGGTTGGCTACCTGAGCGGGGTACGAATGACCCTTAGAAATTTAAAGGACAATTAAAGTGAGACCGGTGTATCAACGGTTTGATGGAAAATCGCGATAACCTTAAGATATTACTATCGTATTTAAATGAGAGCAATTTGTAATATAATTGTAAATGAAAATTTGTTCGATCCCTTTTATGTCTGGTATAATGTGTATCGGTAAGCATTTCTTTTTTTTAATATTATATATTTTTATATAAACTAAATGAAACATACTGTTGCTTAAAATGTATAGAATCGATTCGATGCACACATATCTTTAATCGTATTATCAAGAACACAATCGTCTAGACTGTGTCTATCTCTGATAATTGTCTTAAAATAATAAATAACACAATTTTCCTAATAATTGTTATTAATTTTAATTAAAATCATATTATTGAATATATTTTTAAACATAAAATAAAATTTACATAAAAAATAACAACCGACATTTTGTAATAAAAACATGTAAAAACTATTTTTATTACTTGCCCAATATTATTTTTATTACTTGACCAATGTTATGTTGAAATGACGTATAACGGTCAGTAGGTTCTGGACTCAGGTGAGGTTATTATAACCGATATTAAAAGCATATAAAAACGCCAGTGGCGAATACGTTGCTCCATTATATAATTCGGACAATGCAAAATTAGAGCAGAAAGTTTCCCATAACCAGCAGCGAAAGGGTTTCGGTCATTGTATAGATGGACAGTGGGAAATTTTGCTTGGAACGATTTGCAGAATAGAAATGGGTCACTTAGTATGCAAAGGATAAATGGACGCTCTTTGTTTACGTCTTGATGTAAATTGGGGAACAATGATCGTTTTATTTGAGAAGCGTCAGATTTGAGATGCGGATGAGAGTCGAGAGGTTATAATGTTCATTAAATTTTGTTTTCTTACTATAATTTAATTGTACTCGATATTTATTGAAAGCCATCGAGGCGTAGTGACAATTGATTGGCAGTATGCACTTGTTGTGGGTTCAATTCCTACCCTATCCCTGAATTTCGCCTCTCAATCTGCAATGTCTCGAGAATTGTGCAGAATGTAGGTAATAACAACAGTCTTCACATAAGGTTACTCTGCGTACCCAGCTATTTTCACGATGAATCTGACAAGATATTTGAAGTTGCTGTTATAAAAAAATAGAACAATTGATGATAGGATTCGAGCTTATTCATAAAAATAACTTTTCTTAAATCTAGTTTTAAAACACTCGATTATCCGCTTTTTACCCAAATTCAAGATATTGCCTAATGTATTATGTACATGTGTATGAGGTAATACAGGAACACAGTAGATATAACCGAGGATGTGTTAAAAAAAATACTTTTGGAAAAAATATCTTATAAGTGATAAATTTCTAATATGAATGAGTTCTAATAAAATTTTGCTTAGAATTTTATAGAACATATTTGTAATTATTTCCTTATTACGCTAAGTATATTCGGGCGGAGTCAGGCTGCACTATGCTTTTCATGATTTCATGCGAAAAATGTATTAGTATCTAAGACAACGAAGGTTGTACATCACCGTAGTAGTGAAATGAAATATTGAAAAGTAAAATGAAATGTTGAACATATGTGGTGACGTTGAAACTAAATGCAGCACCTCTACTAGTAAGCTCAACAGTGTTTTATAATCAATAGATAGTTCCGTTTATTTTGTAGTGAGCGAAACGTAGAACAAAATGGAGAAAATGATTTGTATCTTTACTTAACCAATTCTTAAAATGAATGGCTAAGATATTCGGTTCCCCATATTCAATTCAATTTTCAAAAAATTACGAACTGAGCGAGTACATAAAAATAATTGATTATCCTGGGTAGAAATTGAACTTACAACAACGTATAATTGATACGATGATACTGCTTGTAATCAGACCATGTGCCGCTACGCCACGACGGCCTCGGTATATAAATATGAACCAAATTTGACAGGTTCATGTGGAATATTTTTTTAAACTACGCGGAGGTCAAACGTGACTTCCAAATGTGAACTTGGGATGACGCGCTATCGCGCGTCTAGATAGGCATAATGAAAATTTCAATATTTATTTCCTTATATACATATCTAGGAAACATATAGGTGTATATTTAAGTGCTCGCAAGCATATAATGTTAATAATAAATTCTTATTATTTTGTTAAAATATTAAATAAAAGATATGATAAGGAGTAAGATCTAATAAATTGAACCCAGTCGAGGCGCAGGGACACAAATGATTGCAAGCGCGACAGGTTGTGTTGGTTGTCCCACTCTAAGAAATGAAATATTATATATTTTCATTTCTTCACACCGGTGTCGAGGTAAAGCCAGAATTCGACGCAAAATAGGTAATTGAAGTGCTTTAATGGGAACGTAAAGTAAGTTAAGTAAGTTAAGTATAGGTTCCAGGTTCCCTTCCATTGCTACTATGTGCTGGATATAACATAAAGCTTAAAAGTTTGTGGTGAAATAAAACTACAAACCCAGTCATTTTGTTTTTTGACTTAATATCTCAAAACAACGATTATCCACAACAAAGTTTTCTCAACAAGATTTTATATTACTTCTAAGTAATGAGGATTAGAGTTTATTATGTAATTCTCACACTGGCTTTCCAAGTAAACTGACGCGGCAGCCGAGATGTGACCTTTGACCGTTCCCAGGCTGCTCCGCTGTTTTATCTCGGTCTTTATGATTCTTTTTTTATAATAAACGTATGCTAAGTTTAACTGTTTTGTTTAAATGTATACTAATATTATAAAGCTGAAGAGTTTGTATGGTTAAATATTTTAATCAGTTAATTTTGTTTGGACCAGTTCCTAAGAACTGTTGCTTATATTGATTTGAAAAGTTATTTTTGCATTAGATAATTTGTTTATTATGTTACATGAGTGAACCAGTCGTAGCGAATTGTGATTGTGCCCTACAAGCATGTGACTTTAAGCGCTGCTGTGGGTTCGATTCACACGCGTGGAAATCAAATATTAAATGTTTTGATTTTCTCGTTTTTTGCTTTGAATTACGCCACCCAACAAGCATTGTCTTCAAATTTCGGTGGAAAGTAAGAACAGAAATGTTTTAATGGGAACAGAGTGTCTTATCACTAGGTATCTATGATCCTGCCTACCTTGTAATGCTTGTACTATGCAAAACGCTCTCATCTCAGGAACTATTGCTTCTATTTATTTGAAAAATCTTAACAATCTGTTAGTTCTACCTTTTTTTAGCCCAGCAGGTTATACAGAGAGATATTTTCAAGAAAATGTTCTTCACATTGTAACCTAACTTCGCCATGTTGGCGTCAAATTGAGATAATTATGATTATTAAAAGGTAAATTCACATTTCACACCTTCACATTTTGTATACAGGTGATGCTGCCTAAACAAGTATAAAAATAAGCAATATCACATTTTCATTCACAAAAATTATTTAAATGTAAATTTATGAGAAATCATTCTGTTTTATTTTGTCTACTACTTTCTCAGACAGCTATATAAATTTATTGTTAGAGATCAATACGTAATTATTCTTAAATAAATATTAAGCACATCCAACCCTTCTCTCGCCATGGGAACTATATCACCCAGCTATGATCAAAACCAATTACAACAAACAAAATGCGTCTTGCATCCCTTTTGTCCATCCTATTCTTGACCTGAGCTTAATCGCTTAAGACCCTACTACCGGGTCTATTGTGGCTCGAAAAAAAACAAAGGACTGAGTGTCGGAACTGACAGTTTCCGGACAGAACCGGTCGCAACCGGTTACAACCGCCATCTCGTAATGTGTTGTTTATGGTAATTTAGCTTTATTTTGCTTCGGTATGTCTTGTTTTATTGTGGGATGCTGTTTTTGATAGGATTAGTGGCGTGTATACTGTTAAATCTTTTATCTCAGGTGAGGTGCGTGGAGAATGTGCTTGCGATATGAGAAATTGCAATTCAAAAACTTTCGTAGAGTTATGACATTAACATAGGGTTATTTATTACTCTAATTGGTAATTGGTCCAGAATGTTATTTCAAGCATGTTGCCCATAAATATATATTTTTTAATAGAATGAAAAAAAAACGATACAGTTGGTGAAGCTTTATTTTAACCTAAAATTTTCCCCAATTATCTTGGCAATAAAGAATCGAGTGACTCATCTCTCTTAATCCTAACAAAACATTTGAGAAAAAATATTTTAAAAATACCATTGCCATCTTCAGATAGCAGTTTGGCTCACCGAAAGCCCAAGACATTCTCAACCATTTCAACCCTTCAGCGCTGTAACCAGGCGCAATCAATCACCAAATATCATATAAAAGCCTATTGTTAAGTTTTTGCAACATCCCCCGAGGTGTTTATGCAAATATAAGCAATTAAGTTTCTTCACGTAACGGCCCTTGCCGATGCCATTGTTTGTTGGCAGCTGGACTTAGAAAAATATAAGAGATAGGGATTATTTTTTAATATTCCATTTGTACTGTTTCTTTTTAAACATTTTGCAAATATTAACTAGTTCTTGCGAATAAGAGATTACAGACAATATTTGTGTTATCGTGTGGTGGAACTCAACGCCGCGTTTTGCCTGGCTGCCAGAATGAAGACATGAACATATTGAATATTTCATTCTCCTGAGTGGAAATCGAACCAACAAACGTAGCGTTTACACGCTTATATCCATGCGCTTCGACAGTTTTTTTTTTCTTTTATTTTATAATAGATAATACTTATTAACTTATTAATTGTATTTTTTTTATTAAAAAAGTTATATGCTCAATGTTAACCAAGGAAAAAACAAAATAGAAAAGATAAATTAAGAAAAAAACATATAATATAATTCTTATACAATTATATTATTTATATAAAAAGTAAATTAAATATATAAAAAATAGACGGAAATAGAAGAGTTAGGATTTATAATGTTTGTTACGTTAATATAGATTATTCTCAGATATTTATCATGCGACAAGTACTTATAGTTGTATAACGTTCGATTGTTAATATCTTCTTGTTATTGACCAAAAGAAAAACTCTTATCATCTTATTGTTATAATATAACATATAACAAATGCTATGAAGCCATCATGGACAGTGTGACACTGTAAAAGCGACGGGTGCAGGTTTAATTCCAACTGAGGGGAATAACTTAAAGCATTTTCCAATTAAGTTGCGCAATGCGGGTGGAAAGCTAAGGAAGGAGTGTCTTGACATTTGATATTCTCTGTATTCCCTGCCTATATTCCGGATACAGGTGGAGCTAAAAATACATTTTCCAATATTACATTTAAATATTATAAATTACTTTCAAGTGATATTGCATGACGAATGAAAGTTAAAGTTATTACTTATAAACATATTTTTACATACCCATATTTATTTAAGAGATTAAGCTAAAAATAACGACTAAATCAAGTTAATTTGCACACAATTTTTTAACCTATAAATAATAATTTAATGGCACCATCATACGTAAACTAATCATATTTTTTTTGTTCTTTCTAAGAAAACGCCTCAATCTCCGTATTTTAACTAAGGGGGATTACGATTATAATTGATTTTATTGCAAACTGATATAACATTTGGTCAATAACGACCTTAGAGTCATCTGCACCACAACCCAGACAAAGTGGACGATTGAAAAATAGGGATTGTCGTGTTATGACAAGAGACGGGTCTAAATTTAAATTTAATTAAAATATCTTCTCATATAATTAAAGTATATCTTCATTATAAATTCTTTGCTTAACGACACATTCCGACTAAAAAATAAAAAAAAAAAACAGAACTCCACATCATAATCAATTACAAATAAATAAATAAATCTTTCATTTTCAGAGAACGCTTTATACATTACAACTAAGGAGAATTATATAGCATATAATTAATTTAATCACAGACTGATCGGACTAACCCTTGGCCAGCAACGACCTTAGGGTCATCTGGACCACACCCCGGACAAAATCGGTCGATTGAAAAATACGGATTGGAGAGTTATAAGAAAAAAAGTGACTGTGTGAAATGAATGATTTTTAATTCAAAATATTTATTTTATTTCTTAAGGACGTTTTATGTGTATTTTTAATAAAAAATACGTAATCTTTGCTTAACTACTTACAAATATTAAAAGAAAATAATTGGATATAATGACCAACCATGAATAAGACCTAATAATAAATGTTTCGCTCATTTTATGAGCACGCCTCATACATTACAACTAAGGAGAATTATATAGCATATGATTAATTTAATCACAGACTGACCGGACTGACCCTTGGTCACTATGTAACCTTAGGGTCATCTGGACCACACCCCGGACAAAAGCGGACGATTGAAAAACAGGGATTGGCGTGCTATAACAAAAGGTGTCTTTTGAATACATACAATCTAGTTTGACCTTATCTTAGGGTCTTATTGAAGGGATTAGTGTAACGTATAAGTTGTGAATAGCATTTGTTAATATTCTTTATGGTTGTTTATAATGTGTTTGTTGAGTTTTTTTTTTGGACGCCATTTTTTATTGTTAATGAAGAATATGTGTTAGTTTTTAAATAATATTATTGCGGATGTAGCGGCGCTGTGGAGTTTGACTGTGTTACGGTTTTGAGTTCGATATCGACTGAAGAAAATGGATATTTTTTTATATCGAGCAAGAATACAAATGACGTCATTGAGTTCTGCCACTGAACACGCGATGTTATTTCTGAAGACTAGATTCTCTTTGCCTATCGTTTTAAACCAAAAAAATATGTTACATAATTATAATACAATTAATATATTAAGGCCAGTCGTGGCGCAGCGGCACAAAACTGACTGGTAGTGGGTTCGATCCCCACTCGAGGAGATGAAATATTTACTTAAATTTA
>DWAN01002763.1:0-14532 GCA_018230445.1 Heliconius hewitsoni | reverse complement strand
TCATCTCCTCGAGTGGGGATCGAACCCAAAACCAGTCGGTTTTACAGTCACACTTAGTACCACTGCGCCTCGACTGGCCTCACTGTACATATAAGTATGATAAAGAAAAACTATAAATTCACTCTCCTACCTCATATTTATTGTTATATAAATTATATACTACAAATCTAAATTTACATACTTTTAATAATAAATGGTGTCAATTTAATAATTAATTTAAAGCAATCAGTTTCAATTGTGGCCCAGTGGGGTTGAACTTGACCATTAATTAACGCAATGATACTTCAAAGTTAACCCTTCGCGGAGTGAGCGGTATAATCCAACACTTAGGCAATTTTCATCTGTTACATCTCAAAAACCGAAGTAAGACTTTGGAGGTTAATCACTTTGAATTCTAGTCAGAAAACCGTTTATAAACAATTAATCTTTGTAATTGCTTATAACTAATGTAGAATTACTTAAAATCTGAGCGAAAGGTATGTAAATAGAAATTTGGGTTTTTTTTTTTAAATAAAAAACAAATATTATAAATCAAAATACAATAGAATAATATAAAAAATATAATACAATAAAGTCAATCATCTAATATGACATATTACATGATTGACTTGGAAAGTAAAGAATACATACATCCTTTATACTCCGGATATTTTATTGTATTGTATTTTTTTATATTATTGTATTGTATTACACATTGTGTAGTAATATATTACATGATTTAATTTTTTTATCTATATTTTATATTGTCTATAAGCAAATACATGTATGTTATAAAGTAATGTATTACATAAAACTATTCTAAAATTTAAAAGACATTGTTTTAATATTTTCATAAAAATATAAAACGCCTAATTTACGATACCATACAACGGCTATTATGACTGTTACACACTTAAAAACACATAAAATACGGCCCGCCCTAACCTTTTTAATGGTCTTGGCTCGCCCTCGGGGAAACAAAGAGAGAAAAAAAAACTTTACAGAAAAAGTAGTGTGTTCGTTCTGTGATATTTATTATTATATTAAAAGTAGATCTAGGGTCGGGAAGGAATTTCGCCGCCGGCAAGCGGCCGATTACTAAGACCACCGAATTTATGGTCAAACTTCGCGCGAAGGCGACGGCGCGAGTTTTTATTATGATCAACCCAGTGGACCGTGAAAGCAAGTCGCCGCGGGGAGACGTAATTTCCATACCTCATGTCTGTTTCTGTCGCTCTGGTACTTTCTTAATAAAAGTTCCGCCAGAGTTGGCAATCATAATAATAATATTTGGTGGTTAGCTTTATTTTTTTACTTTTTTAATATATAAAAACTGTTATTTCTTGTGAGTGACATGAACAGTGTTACAATTTTTAGTCAAATATAAATTTGAAATAATAAACCATTCTTTAAAATGAATGTATTTTTAACTAAATTTTTTTTGTATTATATAAATGTAGAAAAAAATAGCTTAATTTAAACGGCACCTAAGCAATTAGCGAAAACAAACAGCTAAGAACAAATTCCTCGGGAGGAAAAAGTCAAAAATAAACAGAGCAATTGTAAACTCCCCAGTCATTGGAAACTTTAAGTAAGACGTGAAAAATGGGAATATGAAAAGAAATAATTTTCCGCGCGAGTTGTCTGTGCAAATGAGCTGAAGAACGGCTCATGCGAATGATTGAGTGCTCGATGAAACAATGTTCAACTTTACATTTCTGGATTGCTAGATTTTATCGATAAACAATTTAAGTATTCAAAATAATCTACAAAATATCAAATGTGCTGTTTTTGTATAGTTAGTTGCGTATAAACAAGTAAATATATTTCCACATTAGTGTAATTATTCAAGCGTCATGGTGAGTACTTGTCATATGATTTTTCTTTTTTCTTTATCCGGCATGTAGCATTGTAGGCAGAAAGAATATAATCCTAAGACTTTTCTCACTTTCCGCCAAATCTTCGAGTCATGGCGTGTTCTGTCAATGTCATCTTAGAGGAATTAAATTATATTAATTTCTTAAGTTTGGTGTAATAATATCACTTACTGTTTGTGAAACTTATATTTAGATAAATAATTTTATAATTTTTATTATAACTAATTTTAAGTAGACCACCGGATACATAGAGCTAAGGATTTTAAATACATTCACGCAGACCAACCGCACGAATTGAAAATAAGTGCCTTACGGACGAGCGGTACTTACTGTGGGACTCAACTCTGGGTGAATGCCATCCTACAAATTAAAACCTAACAAAAATAGATATATCTATAATTAGGTACGTATTTATATTTTAAAAATTACTTTATAATAAAGTAAGTGGTAGATAAAATATTATAACGTAATATAATAATGTACAATGTTAGTAGTTTATTTACAACGCTACAATATAAATACAGTAACAAATTCAAGTAATGTAGCTTCACGCTTTATCCGGCACATAGCACAGCAGCCAGAAGGAACCTGTCAATGTAGTATTAAAATTCTCCGTTCCCGTCAAGACACTTTCATTACCTACTTTTCGCCGAAATGAAGAAAAGGATAATTCGGGAAAGTGAAATATTTTATTTACATAACAGTAGATTATTATTTTGTAATAAAAAGTAAAAAATAGTTAAGTTTTACTCACTAATTTTAACTGAAGCCAATCTCTTTTTTTCCTTCAATACAGCCGCCTATTGGTGAGAAGCTAAAACTAAATTGTGTAATGTAACAGCGCCACCTGTCATTGAATAGTCTCATTTCTAAGCTACTATAAATTAAACCATGTATTTATTAATCTCTACTTTATTTCTGGAAGCCTAGTGATGAGTGGGCCAAAGTAGCCGTCAATGGCGGCGGGTAAAAAGTGCCCGCCCGCCCGCAACTCTCACACCAATTTTGTAAATAATGAATGAATGACAACAACTAAGAATGAAATGTCTATCATACCTAACATATAATCTCATAGACACGTCTGTATAATGTATTTTTTTTTTTTATATATATTTTTTTTATGTTATGTTCAAAGTGGTTTTGTCTGCTTTATTTATTAAGCTAACAAACCCTACCTAAATATTATATTTTTTTAGCTCCAAGCCTAACACGTATATCGCAGAATAGGCGAAGGGAACCTGAGCCTAAAGATTTTTCTATGCCAAAAGACAAGGTGGGGGTGGGGGTTACTTGATAGTAAGTGATCACCGTCGCCCACGACTCAGTGTAACTACGGAGGAGCTACAGATGCGTTGCCGGCCTTTAAATTGGAGATAGACGCGCTTTTTGAAAGTACTCTATTCTCATTAAGACACCTTTGTTCCCCACTATGTATTTTATTTATTTATTTATTCATAATAAATTCCTAGACAAAATAAAATGTACCCTTCTGTAGAATGAGATCATTTAAATAAATATTGTATGTAGGAATTTCTTATTTTAAGAAAAAATAGCTCTAGAAAAAATTGACAAACACAACGGATTGTTGGGCCTTTGTTCGTGAGTTTTTTCTTAATAAAGCTCAGTAATATTCGATATCTTTAGGTAGAGCCTCCGGAAACATAGTACTGTAATTAATATACTCTAAAAAATTTAAGAAATTAAAGTCCTGGATGCGCAGGATGTGCAGCTCTAGTGCATCTATAATTTAGAAATGATATAACAATATGTCATGATGAGATTTTTTCCCGGAGTGTCCTTATGCGAATTCTTTACGTCTTGGTAATCTTTTTTGATAAGAACAAATTTAAAAGGTGTCGGTACTGAAAGTGTAGAAATACCAACTATTATAAATTCAAGACCGTATCTGATCGTACAAAGAAAAGAGAAATAAAAGATTTTCGTAAATTTACTCGTATAACTTTATATTTTATAACAAATATAGAATTACATACTGAAACAGTACGGGTAATGTGGACGAAGAAATAGTTATTTACAACAGATTTATTAAAGCTATTATTAATTTAAATAATACGTTTCCTTAGTTTTAGATTATATACAATAAAATGTTTCGTACATATTACATTAAAATGTATTTATAAACCAGTCATAAATAAAGGCAGTTGATGTCTTAGTAACACCTAAAATATTCATTAAAAAATCTATTTACAAATACAAAATACGTAAATTTTTATTTAATAAATAGGACGGAACAAAGTATACAATTTGTATTATAGAAAAATAACGTCTATAAGGCACTCTGGATGACGAATGAAAGTAACATATCGATAGTTAATATGACGTGGAACTACTGTCGGGTCGAAGCTGCTTCGTTTGAACATCGTCGTAGGCAATAGTGAAAATACTCTTTTTCTCTGTTATTGGCAGCCTTTTTATATTGCTGGCTTGTTGAACTAGCGTGCTCATGGCAATACCAGAGTCATTATCATCTACTTTTGATATTATCCTTTTGGAAGTTTCTGCAGGTGTATCTCCTCCGATATTTATTTTGGAAACGTGCACTTCTGCTCCTGTTTTTGTATCATCGTCGTAGTTCGTTGAAATTGATATACTGTGAGTTAGCGCACTTTCAGATATATCTTGTTTCTCTGGTTTTTTAATATCATCTTGATTAACATATATAGGCTGTTGTTCTGCAGATTGCCGTCTAGGAGCGGATGGTCCTCCTAAATATTTTGGTATATGTGTTGGTTTTATATAACAAAGTGGATTTTGATTTTCGTATTGGTGTTCGTATCTATGTTCAGAGTGCTGTAGTAAAGGGTGGACGTCGGGTAACGGCCCCTCTGGAACAGGTGTAACTCTACCCTCCTTAAGTAAGCGCGGGTGGATGAAATCACTTTCTTTTTCTTTGTAGTTTTTTTTTGTCTCTCCAATTTGATTTTGAGTCTCTTTGCTGATTATTTTGCCATATCTCCCACTCTTATCTTTAGAGTCTTTCTCTTGATCTGTTTTTGTTTTGGAAGATCGTTTAGGTTTATCTGGCACAATTTTTTCAGATGTTGAAGGCTTAGAATTATTATTCGTTTTCTTGTTATTGTACCATTGCATGTATCTCGGTAAGCTTTTTTGAACTGGTTTACTGTCATTTATTTTTATTGATTCACTCTCCGCGTTTTTTTGTAATGAAGTGTCCTTGCTACTTATTTGGTCTTGTTTAATAGTTTTACAATTTTTTTCAGGTTCATCTAAATCTGTTATCATTACTATTTTATTAGACTCAATTACATGGTCGCGTTCTTCAGTTGATGATCCTTGTCGTGAAAATATTAAATTTCGTTTGTCTATATGTATGGGACTACTTGCACTAGGATGAGACCTTCTGTTTTCATCCTCTTGAAGCAACTTTTGTTGATCACTTTCTTCACTTGTAGAAACTGTATCACGATCCAAGCTAGTTTTTTTAAGTATATCTGAATCTACTTTATCTTCAAATGAATCTGAAATTTCCAATAATACTTCTCGTCGCAATTTTGATTTCCTGTCACCTTCTATTGGTTTGATTTGCGTGGATCTTACTGTTTCATTCTTTGAAGTGGTGACAGTACTCTTGGTTATATCACCATAATGCTTTACTCTTTCCTCTCTCTCATTAGTTTTACTTATTCTTACATGCTTTTCACTTTCTAAAGACGGTGAAACATCACTCTCTTCAATAATAGGAGTTTTAATTTTTCTTTTTTGTTCGTACACACGTATACTCCTCCTTGGATCTCGATACTTAATTTTTTTCTTAGGTCTCTTCTTTTTTAACCATGCTACTTTTTTGGTGCTATCCATAGAAGGTTGGGATTCATCTTCACTGTACGAATCATTATCGCTTCTTGATTTTCGTTTTACCTCATTTGATAAATGAGGATCTGTTTGAGTACCGATATGGCATTCTGTTTGGGTAGCCATAACAGAATGTCCAGGTAGGCTTTGAGTTTCCAGTTTACTTTCAACTTGCGATGCTGTTTCATGATTTTGTAGCATCCTTTCTCTTTCTATAAGAATTTGATGAAGTAACTCATTTTGTTTACGTAAAGATGATTCTAATAATTCTTGATGAATTGATGATTTGTTTTGCATTTCTAATAAGGCACTTTGTAAGTAATCTGACTTTTGCGGCACTGATCCTGGCATATCCGGTTGCAAATTTGAATATTCATGTAGATTTTGTTCTTGCGCCAGTTGCGACTTACGACCAACGCTTCTAATATCTTTGTCGTTGGAAATATCATCTAAGTCGGTAACTTTCATTTTTTCTCTCATATTTGTGGCTTCTTCTCCTTGCTCGCGAATAAATCTTTCCATAAGCATTTCCTTTCCACTATCCACAACAATGTATTGATTGTGGGGAATTAAAGTGACAGGACGCTGTTGAACGGGAAGGTTGACGTAGCGTTCTTCTTCATTTTTACCACGTGTAACTAATCGTAAAATTTCCGTGTTACCTTCTTTAATAAAGTATTGGTCTCTGGTCAAAGAAGACTGCCCATGTTTGTCAATTTCACGTTTTGATTTATGGTCTTCATTGTCATGAATATTTCGGTCACCCTCAGACTTAATATATCCTTCAACCTCTGAACCGCGCTCGATTTCATGCCTTCTTAACGAGTCATTTTCTTGTTCTTTACGTCGATGTATTGTTGCTATCCTGTCGTATCCATTCTCTAGGTCTTCAATATATTCTTTATGTTTATTCGCAAATGCCTCTTGTAATTGCATTTCTTTAGTAAAAATTATATTTGGTCCATCTCTGAAATAAATATATTATTATAGTTGCATCATTCAATTTTATGCAATTTAGAAATCTTTTATTTTCTATGAAAAATGTAATAGTATTTTTCGGGCTCAAATTTTTTAATCAATCTATATCTTACATATAGCTGAGTAGGAGGAAACTTGAGAAAGAGAGATATTGGGCGTCCAATACTTTTCGACTAATTTTCGAGACGTGTCGAGCAGCAGAGCTCCAATCCGCGCTTTGTTTTGTTGCTAAAGCAAGGATTTCCGTGCTTTAGTAAGTAATTATTAAATAAATAATCGAACCGACAAACGTCGTGTTTATAATCAGACGCTACCACATTATAATTAATTAATTTGATATAAAAAAAAATCACCTTTGCCGAAACGATTGCCGAGTGCCATCATATTTATAATCATTATCAGTAGCCGCATGAACGAATTCCTGTCGTATGTCTCCTGGAGTTGACGCTGGTTTGGGTACATCTTTCCCACGGTAGTTCCTCTTATTGAATTTCCACTGAGTTGGTTTCGTCCTCAAGTCTGTCTGGTCTGCGCTCCACGCCTCCCGCCTCCTCCATTCAGGTGTTTGTACGGATTTATTTTCTATATTTTGCGTCGTCTTGTTTTCCTTCCCAACTCCCTTCTCTCGAACCACTAAGCGCACGTCGTCCTCTGTGGAGTTGACACGTATCACTCTTTTCCTAGAATTTATTAATGGATATCTATGTACCTATCTGTTTTTTTATTTTACTTTCTTAAATGAGGTGAATTAAAAAAGTGCTTTATTTCGATATTTTGTAAAATTGTGTGATGTTTTTAATTTGGTGTATATAAATAAATATAAATAGCTATAATAATAATAAAACTTTGCAATAAGCTTAATTGCGTTAATTTCATAACAAACCTATACATGCAACAATTAATAGTCATATTGTTTACATACATACGAAATATATAATACAATTAAATACAATATATACAATAGTATATTGTATATGAATCGTATAGAAACGAATAAAGAAATCTTCATTTGAAATTTTCATTTGGGATATTAAAAAAAGTAAGTTTTCATAATAATTCCTGTAAGATTCGAATAAATATGATCAGTCTATAACCGAGTCATTACAAAGATATTCCTGTTTACTTTGCAAAAAAAATGGATCTTGCTGTATTTGAGTTTATACGATTCATATATTATATAATTAAAACACAATAATTTATTAAATAATATATTATAAATAAGCGTATAACATCTAATGCAAAATAGTAAATACCTTGGTGGCATATATAACGGACAACCTTCACATATACAACAGCATATGAGTAAAAGTAATACTAGGGCTATTAAAATCGCCAATAAGATTAATAACCAAAACAATAAACGGCTTTCAGCTTTATATACACCCTGAAACAAAAATAAAATATTAAATATTTTTAAAAATGAATTTTAATATTTTTTTCAAAGAAATAAAAGCGTTATAATAATGTCCTCGAGTAGGGATCGAACCCTCAACCAGTCACAAAATTGTGTCCCTGCACCACGACTGGCCTCAATAATATTATTATGTTAAATTGAATATTACCGAATTATCTTCAGTAGTTGACGTTTGTTCTTTATCTATTGTGGTAGATGAATAAACTGTCATGTTCTTTGCTAATTGCTCTTGCAGTTTTGCTACGTTGATAGCAGAGTTACCAGCCATACGAACTATAGCTATTACTACGCTTCTGAAATAAAACATTAAATATCAATAGGAGTATTTAAAAAATATTAGTGTTACGCCTTCAAAAATAACTTGTAAAAAAAGGTAAGTCTCGCTACTCATTCCTTCTACCGTAAAAAGTTGTGAGATTCTTGTAATGTTGGTTATTAATTTATTCAGTATTTATCTCTGGTTCCCTTCAAAACGCGTAAACCTTTTTACTGAAGATTTTCGGGGACTCATAAAATAATTCAGCTTACATCTTACAGAGACCAAAGAAATATTAATAACAGTCAGATCATATGCCAATATGTAATTTAATTCTAATGAAGAAGTATTATGGTTTTGTCCTTACTTTTCTTGACTAGACTCTTGGCCACTCAGATCTGATGTTCCTTTATAAGGTTTTATGTCTACAATAGTAACTTTCCCTCCAGACAATGTACTCAATACTTCTTCTAATTTTTTCTTATCTGGATTCGCTCCAGGAACTATGAACGACATTGTTCGTGTTTTACTTTCTGGTGGGTAAATCTTTACAGTGGTGCTTGAAAATAATCTTGGAATACCAAGGTCGTAAGCTCTTATAGTCAATATATAAACTTCGCTTTCTTCCTCATTGTCATATTGGCGTTTGCTTCTATATACATTTTGTTTCTTCGTCCTTTTTAAAGTTTCTAGTAAATACAATTCACCTAAAAAAAGTATATACATATTTTAATTTTTTTATGTGGTATTACAGCAACAACAGGATAGAAAAATATTTTGGAAAACTTAAAAAAATTGCCCATGGCGGGTCTCGGACCTGTGAAAATCTTTGAAACTTATTTATGTTGCATTCTGTATAACTTCGGTATTTTATACCATACCTTGAATAAAATACCTGAGGCGTTCAGGCAATGTATGAAATAATATAAATATTATTTTCAACTACATACCTTGCCTAGGTAATGAATAACATTCTTAGGCATTGTATAAAGTACCTGCTGTTCCTCCAGCAGCGTGTAACAAGTTTATTGCCTTGTCTCTTATATATAAATTACCGTATATATGCCTAAGACGAGAACAATGAAGGATGGTATTTTATAGAGTACCTAGGCAAAGTATAAATTAAATAATATTTCATACATTTCCTACACGTGTTTTGTATTCTATACATTGCTGAATTATTGTATAAAGTACCGAATTATACAGATTGCCGGTATACAAATATATATTTTTATAAAACTTAAGTGTGCACGAATTATACCTGTATCTTCATTGATTGCAAATTTTCCATCTCCATTTCCTTCAATTATTTCATATTTTACTACATTATTTGGTGGCTCAGCGTCTTTATCAACTGCCTTAACAAACGCCGCTGATGTAAAATTATTTAAGCTTGGTGACAATACAAATTCATATAACAACCTTTCAAATTCCGGTGGGTTATCATTTACATCTAGTAACTTAATAATTAATGGCACTGTAACTCTTAAACCTACACCGTCTTCGTCTCTAGCCTCTACTAAAAAATGCAAGTCTGGCATCGCTTCACGATCGAAGCCATGATTATTTGTTGCTATAGTTATTAATCCTGAAATAGGATCTAGGTGTAATGATGTATTCAAATATCCTAATATAGCGGTATACTGAATTTTGCCAAACGCCCCTGTATCTACGTCGTCAGCTGCAACTTGCGCTACTCTCGTGCCAGCTGTTACATTTTCTGGTATTTCTACATCGTACGAGAGAGCTAAAAATACAGGAGGGTTGTCATTGACATCATTCAAATAAACAGTTACGTTTGTAACTGCTGATAAGTTCGTTGCTGGACCAAGTTCCTGTGCCAAAATCTGAAATAAAAAAAACATTTTCATTATATACACTACTCAGATTTTCATTATATTTTTTAAACTATTGACAAGAAAAATTAACTTTTGACAAGAGGACTTAAGGACTCAAAATTAAGGGTATGGCAAATATTACATACATGAGTCTAAGTGAAGGAACTGGTATACTCATAAATATATTATATTCATTGATTGGTGTTACGTCCAATAGAGAAATAATTTAAATTCTTTGATACAAAATTTACATTAAAATATAAATAGTCAAATAGGGAGAATAAATATTATTCAGTAAATAATTAAAAATATTTTTTATTTCTTTAACTTCACGCTTTATCCTGCACGTAGCAGGATAAGCAGAGGGAATCTGGGAATCTATTGTTAAGATACTTTCGTTCCTCATTGCGGGTTGAGTGGCAGAACACAACCCCTAGGAATGGGAAATGAACCCACAACCTGTTGCACTTACAGTCACACGCTTGTGCCTCTGCGCCACGAATGACCTTATATATTTAAATGATTTCATAATATAAATATACCTGAAAAATAACTGATTTTCTGGCTTCGAAATCCAGCATGGTGTTATCTCGAACTTTGATAATAAATTGTGCATGCCTTTCAGCGACTGTTGGAGATATTTCAAAAGTACCATTGTTACCAACTAGTGTCAGAGAGAACACGCCATTTTTTCCTGCATCATTATCATTCACTTGAGGAATATAAGGATCGTTAAATACAAGCGCTGTACCTTGAGGAGCATTTTCGTCTAAATAGCTTATGTATCTGAAAATTAATTTTAAAATATGATTGGTAACAATTTTTTAAAATGTTATATCGATTTCGACAAGAGTAAAAATTGTATTTTACTAAATAGTTTATTTGTGACTTTTATCACATATTACATATATATTTCTGTATACTCGTATATACAAATATCTCCATTGAACATGTTATGAACAATTTTTTTAATGGAATTCTCAACATTAATTGTTATTGATCCTAAAAAAACAACAAATAACTTACGAGTCATTCTCAAAGTATGGTGGCGAGTTGTCACGTTCAGGAAGTATAAATGCAAGTTGTACTGTTGACGACATCGCCTCAGGCTCCTCTCTGGAGAGACGCACCTCCTCAGCTACTACAGTAAGAAGTATCGGAGCTCCAGCATGTGATATTGCTGCAATTTCTTCAATTGGCCTCTCAAGTGTCACTTCACCTACAAAATAAATAAATAATTATATTTTTGGACAAAAAAACCGACTACCGTTACCGAACTTCAAATAGAACTTACTACCGTTACTATGTTATAAATTCCATTGATAGAACCTAACCTATGATATATAACTTTCGAGAAACTGTAAGTCGACGTCGCGGTTTGTCTGCCAGAGCGGGGAAATTAATTATTATATTAATATAAAAATTCTCCCGAGTACGATCGAACCCACAACCGTCGCGTTTACAGTGATAGTGCCACAATGTCCTTATGATTATTATTATTTTTTACTACCACTATTATTTTTTAAAAGCTTTTTTATTTAGTAAACAAACCTGAATATAAAATATGTTGTTCGTCAATATTTAATGTCTAAAGAACCAATAATTATATTTTTTCTTCCACTTCCTGCCCTCTATGTACGTTACCGTGTACTACGTAAACTAGGAAATATTTGTTATATGTTAAGATATGGGAACGCGTACTTTACATTATTTAAGAGGATTTCCAATAGATGGCGCTATATTACAAATGTAAAACCTTTAATAATTTTACATTTTTTATTGTTAACAAATATTTGACTGTGTGTACTATAATCAGTAAATATAATAAAATAATTATAAAATATTTTTTCTTTTGATCGTAATATTTATAATCGCTTCACTTGACTAACTTTTTGATAATTGATTAGAATTGCTCGGTCTTCCATAGAAATAATATATAATATCTTATTTCTAGTTGTTTCTATATTAGGCATTTCTTTTCGCTTATTACTATCGAGAATAAGTCCATAATGTAGCGAGCATTGTAATTTGTGTAGATTTAGTGTACAACGGCATTCATTAAAGCAAATCATATTCAATGGAGCATACAAGACAAAACAGAGGTACCTACTTAGTGCCAGAAAATACCTCTGTGGCACCCATTAGAAAATATGTTGAATGACAGCAACACCCACATAAGTTTCGCCAACAAAAGGATATTATAATGAATCATTAGGTACCTACTGAGGGCAGAGCTTACCAACGGTCCTACAGAATGTGATAGTAGATAGTTGTATGTAAATTTTTAGAACACTTTATGGATAGCATTGCGTGTTGAGTAGTAAATTCAAATCCTTATTGTTAAAATCTACGTCTTAACATTAGGTTCTCAGGTTCCCTCTAGCTACCCTGCTAAGTGCAAAAAAAAGTGTGAAGTAATACAAGTATTTGCTGGTAGAGAATCAATAGAGTAAAACGTTACGTAGATAATTAAGTTTTTATCTTTCAACCAAATTTCGGTGTTAAAATATTTAAATCTTACCAACGGTCCTACAGAATCCGCAAAAACACGGAGTCGTTACATACAAATAATAATTAGATTTATCTAACTCGGTCTCGTCGCCTGTCTGTCGTTTGAGTGTCATACAAAAATCGTTTTTCACCCGTCGCTCTGAATAAAACATTGTAATACCCTTGTAATGTTTTTACGTCACTGTATATATGTAGGATTTTTCTAGAGGCAATCGTTTAAAAGATGTAAAAGTCATGTTTTAGTCCTAGCGCTCAATTTTTATAAGTTTTATAATACAATACATGTAGTAAAAGTAGGAATTTTGTAAAAGGCTCTCTTAGTGCTACTTTACACTCCTCAAGGGATTTTTATACAAAATTTCAATATTCTAGACCGCGTACTTAGTGCAAACGAAAAAGTTTTATATACATTTAAGAAAATCAGTCATCCACACCTTTTTGTATAATAGAAAGAAATCCATCACAATTTATTTACCCGTCAAGAACACTTACAATAAAATATAAGTCTTTTCCGAATAGCTTTACCGAGAGTTTGTCTTTGACATGCGATCCACTAGTAACTTTTGAAGCAAAAATACGATATTGCAATTTATTTTATTTATCTCAACCATTAGTGTCTGGGCTTTGTGGCTGTGTTACAGCTAGACATAAATAAATAATAAAAAATCCCACACACAGCGGGGTAGGCGTCTGTCTACCCTCGGGAAGAAAGTGTCTTGACTCTAGGTTCCTTCTGGGACCTAGTGTCAATTTCTAATTTAAAATACTGAAGGCATTGCGTGTTTAGTGGAACTCAACGCCGCGATTTGCCTCGACACCAGAGCGAAGAAATGGAAATTTAAATAAATATTTCCTTTTCCTCGAGTGGGGATCAAACAAACAACCAGTCGATTTTAAACTCGAACTCGGTGCCCCTGTGCCACAAGTGACCACTAATAAGATATTTATTCTATATATTATTTTTTATTTTATCTCCATTGAAAAATATATGTAATTAAAACAAATTAAATCGATTGAATTGAACTTTATTATGCTTATAGAAATTATAAATGTTATAAAAACATGTGCAAAATAATACTGTCTATATAAAATCTAACATTCGTATTTACTATAGAATTTTGTTCATCATTATCATTCAACGGTAAAGTGAAGCGTATCTGTGAAGCGCAGTTCTAGCGCAGTTGTCGCCAGTCGGCACTGTAGTGTGTATTGTCATGTCTCCCAGAGGACTATTCACTAAGTGTCCGTTCGTTATGAAAACTAAGTTAAGGCAGTTCGATTGTTTTCAATAGAGTACCTTGTTTGCGTTTATATGGAAAATTGTATACTTTAAAATTGACAGTAACAGGTTGAAATATATATACATTTATATATTTAGTAGAGTTCACAAGAGACTGTCTTCTGCTTGCAACTTCGCTCCCGTGGTCAAACGTAGTAAATAAGAATGATGTATAGCAAATTACATTTTTTGTGTGTCATTGTACGTTATTTTGACATAATTATTATATAATATTGCCGATATACAACCTTTCTCGTTAAATGGTTAATCCATTATCACACAAAAATTCACCTCAAACCAGTGGCTATACTAGTAGTATGTTCAACTAACCAAATTCTTCAGTATTTACATATTTCATCAAAAAAGTATATACATACATAACATTTTAATAAAAATATAATATCTTTTTTAGCTACATGATTGCAATTTGGAAAGTATTTTAATAGCTTAAACATTTTTTTTCTGGCAAACAGCAGCGTAGACCGAGGGAACTTATTGTCTAAATACTTAATTAGAAAACGTATCAAAATTTGAACGTAGCGGGACTCGAACCCGCGCCTCCTGGA
>DWAN01002762.1:0-14534 GCA_018230445.1 Heliconius hewitsoni | reverse complement strand
AACTACAGTTATAAGTTCAAAAGATACTCTTTTAGACGATTTCTAAAAATATTAATTTTATAGACATTGCCATATCGATACATACTACATCAATCAAATAATTGATTTTTGTCCTGAAAATGGAAATATAAAATATTACATAAATTACATTATTAAACGCTTAGTAGCGCGTATTTAGTTACAACTATACATCCACGTCGCTTGGTTTATAACTGCAGTGCTGATAATATTTTATTGCGTTGTAAATGGGCTGTAAACGTTCTGCAATACAATGTTGGGAACAATCATATTATTTCTTTACATAGTCCTAGATCCACGAAATTTAAAGTGATTGATTTAATACATTTATGGATTTATTAAAGCCTAAAAATGCTTCATAGATGTTGCCTAATAAGGCAGAAAACGCATAGCGTAACTTCTCATTAATAAATGAGACGTTACGCTATGCGTTTTCTGCCTGAAGACCTTACGCGCTTTGCTTTACCAAAGCGAAAAATGAAAATATTATTATTTATTCTCCTAGGTGGACATCGAATTCACAGTCAGGCGATGTTTCATAGAGCTACTTGAGAGGCTATTTGAGAAATTATACTTTAAAAATCATTAAAAAAACAGGTCTAAATGAATATTTTAATTAAGAAAAAAATACACAGAGACGATTTCGTTATAATAAATGCACTACGAATAGTCCATGGTCATGTGTGCTCAAAAGTTAATAAAAGTAGAAGGTCAAAATTTTCTTTATTTTTTTATTGTAAATAATATGTTATATCAAATAAATTCTAGCTGATAAAATTATTTATGTTTTGGTAAACGAGGTAAGCTGGACAGCCAACAGAAATATATTCTTCAAAAATTAATCTTGTTCTAGTGTTTCCTGTATAGGATATCATATCCCTCGTGAACTAAACTGCATTGAATTTTGATGTATTTATATTCTAGTATTATAGCATTTTTGGATACCTGCCCGACCTATCGAACACGGCATTTGTCTATCAGCTCATGCGATTATTATATTAAACTACCACCAATAATTTCTCATTTACCTCGCGTGCTGTTCTAGATTTTTGCAGAATGAGCTGGCTGTACGCATTGACACAATTCCACTGCTTTTATCATCTTTTTCACCTTAATCTACCCTCTTTTACACGAGTATGCTAACAATATATTAATACATACAAATGTATTAATTACATAATCAAACAACCTTCTAGAAACCAATTTGTACTGAAATAAGCCCCTTCTTTTCATTATTATAAACTATAGTTAGCCTTTTATTCAGCGTGTATGGGAAGTATACTCTTATTGCAAAGTAATTACTAGTTAAACTTCGAAACACATATATCATACTCCCGTAAATGATCGTGTGACAATACAGGGGACAAAGTTATTGTTTATTAGTACGTATTGCATAATTCTTATTTCAATATTCATATATAAATTATGTTATATGATTGTTTTGTAATAAACAAAAATAAATGAAATTGTAAAGAATTCAATTTAAAAATTTATGTGTTTTAGTATTATTATTCAAATAAAATAAAAATCAGTTTCACGCGTGTTATATTGTAGGCAAACGGACCCAGTCTTAAACACTCCGCTCTCCACTTTCCATTGAACTTTTCGAGGCATTGCGGGCTTTTTGGCTTAGCAAAGAAATAAAAATATTAATCACGCGCCATGACGGCCTCATTCTCTTATATTATTAAGATTATTATTAAGTTAAAGTTAACAATATATATACTGCTATAGTTAACAATGCATTTCTACCTTGTGAAAAATACGTAAATTTGTTGAGATAGTGTTATTAAGAAAAATGTGCCTCTTTTGTACGTTAGCTCCGTTAACAACGCAATTTATTATTTCTGCAAGCACATATGGATAATAAATATGCCAAGAAAGTAAAAAATAGATTAAATCAGCGTAAATAAATCTTATATCTGCAGGTGCTGAACTGCGCACGAGCGAATTTGATATTGCCATAAGCAATCAATGTTTGTAAATAAACCTGAATGCTTAAACGCATAATAATAAACGATCGTGGTACCAAGGATTTTTTTGTGATATATTTTTTCGTTATTGAGCTTTTATTTAGGCTTTACTACATTTTTCGTATCACTATCTCCTTAAGAGTTTTACATATTTTCTATCTCTCGTTCCTATATTTTTTTTACTGCTTGTTCACATAAATTGTTCCGTTCTTGTACAGTGATAGTGCCAATTTTATCTGGCACTTTTAACAAATCAAAAACAAAAATAAAAAAATTAGAATTAAATTTAAATATACCTACAGTTGCGCTTAACGGCCGACGTCACATCTACACTATATATGAATATCCACACTAATGTAAAGCTCAGCTTACACCTCGCGGACTGTACTAGGATAATTACCTATACTCTGTCACCTGTACTGCCGTTTTAATTTACATGAAGACAGCATAGAAATAAATGTATCATAGTCTCAAATTTAAAATCTAAATGATTGTTTACATTTTTTTATAAATAAAAATAAACATGTGGGATACAAGTGTTTTGGTATGTACTTACTTGCAAATAATATTTCTAAAAATAATAATTGCGCAACAATGAAAACTGGAAGATAAGGACACGTCTCTGAACAATTTGTGACAATAATAGGTAGTGACTAATTTGTTTTGTCTCCATTTTAGAGTTAGTCATCAAGAAATTAATTGTACTTTTCCAGAAGCCTGTAAAGTGATAATTGGGATCTTTTTTATTATTATCTTTAAACTGCAGCTCTTATAGCTTTTAATCAAAATACTTGCATACTTAGATAAATGTCAAAATAAGGTTTTTTTTTTATATCTGTATTTTATTTAAACACTACAGACACGTGGTCCGTTCTTTTTTAGCTATTTCAAAACTATTTGAAATTAGTATTGCTTTTAAATTATTAATTTTAATTAACTAGACCTGTATCTCTAGATATGTAATGTGTGACTATACAAAACTGATCACCCTCTTACACTTAAAATTTCATAACAAGAAAACAACAACTCTAAAATCTCCTCTGCTTTGCGCACTGGCGCTCTGCGTAAATCGCATTTCCCAGCATCAAAAAAGACATTCTTACTTCATATTTAAGTGTGCAAGTAATGCATACGATACGTGTGTGTAATATTTGTATAATATTTCTATAATAATGTATACTCATACTTGAAACCATTACGAAGCACGGTTATTTTAAGATTTTTTTACATGGATAAGTATGTAGTTATTTTTTATAAATAGTTTAATATATTTTTATTAAATCATCTCATATTTTTAAAAGCAATTTCATTGAACTTTATAATAATAATCAACCATATCTCCATTATAACGGATGGATAAGACAAATGTAAGTATTTCGCAGAACATATATTTGAATAGAACAAGTTCTTTTATACCTATCCTCAATTTAGTTAGACACTATCTGTAACTTTAATTTTAAAACTAATTCAAATATATATTTTATGAATATTTAAAGAGTTTTTTGTGCTAAATAACAAACCATAGGTCTATTCACCAGCCTTGAGGAAAACTGGATTGAACTTGGATTATGAAACAGAAAAAAATTTAATATTATAAAATGGAACGAATTTATTAATTGGTGTAATTTATGAAAAAAATAAACAACGTTCGGGAAAAAAAGCTAGTAAGATAACATAGCATTATGTTTGCATTAAGATGTTATTATAAAATCGTCAGCTACCTACGTAATGGCCGGGTGGAGATTAGTACATACGATAAAGTACAGCCCATGTTTTAATAAGGCTCACTTCATCCATTTAACAAAAATAATCGTATTTATCTAAGAAACTGTTTGTTTTATGTTTTCTACATGATACTTCTGTGTATTGTCTGATTTTTTGGATAATATTTAGTTAAGGTCTCTTTCTGTCGTCGGTTCCTCATGTTTGAAGATCGGGGTCAGCGTCAGTTTGCCTCCACTGGTTTCTGTACATCGCGTCTAGCGAGTTTCAAAGATGACGATTTTTTGATTAAGATATATCGTATCGATATCGTTTTCTTAATATATTGATGAAAAATTGTGTAAATTTCTCTTACGATATTGGAGTTTCGAAGATGATTTAGGAAAATATTTATATTATGTATTGAAAGTGTACAATGTAACAAAACATACTTGTGACTAATAATGATTAAATAAATATAGACTGATTTTAAAGTCACGTTAAAAATAAAAACAAAATGAATAATGGATATAAAAAATTAAATAATATATATTGTCTATAATAACTGCAACTACATTACAGTAAAAAAACCGGTCAAGTGCGAGTCGGACTTGCCCTCCGAGGGTTCTTAATTCAGGATTGTAGGTCAACGAGAAGCATAACGTTATGAAAGTTGACAAATTTTGTATAAAATTAACTACAATTATAAGTTAGTAATAGTATTTATTATATTTGCAATTTATATTATTGTATTTGGAATTTTTCCCTTATTTGTACAGCAACTTCTTGCCAAATTTCATATTAGTAATAGTAGTAGGTCTACGGAAAATATTTTATAGGTTTTGATTACGCGGTGGATTATTTTTGAAACAAAGTTAAGTTTGCATTTTATTTTGGCGTATGCACTCATTTTATACGAAATGAACAACAATTATAAGTTTGCATTTTTATTATTTTATTTTTATGAAATAACTACAAATTTTCACTTTTCGGATTTTATCCTTTATCTGTATTGTATGTTCTCACTCCATTTCGCGGCGAATATCATACAAAATGCACCAAAAACAATGAATAAAATGCTCGTATCTTTTGTTTGCGCTTACTTAGAAAGCTTAGAAGCTTGAACTTTTCTGCGCTCCAAGGGATCCTGAATACGCCATCTCTAAGTGAATGGTCACAGGCGGACCGACGGACAGATGGACAACAATGTCATCTTATTAAGTGTTTCCTTCATTTTAGTCTCAAAAATATGAAGCCAAGTTTAGAACTTTTCCATAACAATACTGAGCAACTACACCATTGACAGCAAACAAACAATATAATACATAGAAATATGAACACATTACTCTCCTTTGTGTCACGTAGTCTGGTCAAAATAGTTAGATCCAGTATGTAACAGTTATCAGTCATAAATTATGCTATAATTAATAATCTAGATAAAATAGGTGTAATTCTTAAATTATTTTCAAGTTTTCGAAAGATAACTTTTACTACTTAAGTCACTTTATCTGATGATAAATTTGATCCTTGTGAATACTATTAAATACTAAAATTAGGGTCGAGTTGTGACCTAGATCGTGTCACGTCTATTACGTTTAAGGAACATTGAAAAGGAAATCTACACTTAATAAAGTTTGATTGAGATATGCTTTTTTGGTATTAAGGGTAATTGTAGTTTCTAAAGATTTTAGGAATAATGTATGTAATATACTTAGGTACTTTTTTGTAGGACTTCCAAAAAGTTGTTTTCAAAATTTTTTTTCTCAATTATTTTAGAATAGGTACTTCAGGAAAACTTAAGGAAATTAATCTATGAAGGTTTTATTTCATATCTATATATTATGTACATGTGCTATTTCGATTGTTTAGCTCCAAACTAGCAAAAATACTTTTAGTTATTTTGCATATTTATATTAATAAAAATAAAAAAAAATCAAAAATAAATTGAATATAAATTATAGTAAAACAATTCTACCAAATTACCAAGGGGTTGAACAATGAAAAAACCAACAAAATATATAAGAAAAACATAGAATGTATCTGAAAACCACCGCAGCAGGTTTTCGCGAAGATCCACCAGAGCGTGGGCGATGTAGGGTGCGCTCGCGCACATAAAGTGGCCCCCCGCCGCGCGGCCTTCAGTTGCTACCACGAGCCGCGACCGCTAACACGCCGACATTCCCGCTGCTCGCCACCGCTCAACCACACGCGAGTGTTACCCTTTCTCTCTACGTGATCGTATACGTGATTACCGGAATTAAACACCAAAGGAACAACTTTCGGACCTGTCTCAATTTACATCAGGGTAAGTAAAATTTTTTTTCCAATTCAGCACAGCGATTTTCAAAACTTTGCAGATATGCGTTGGCGTTCTCGGCCCTTCCCTTCGTGCTAAGGTTAACAGCTCTGGCGGTATTTGTAAATATGGTCGGGGCGAAATATTTTTCTGCTAAAATTTGTATCTCATTTAAATCCCATATCGATGTCACAGTGAGAAGCAGCTCTCGATTCGACACGTATGTTTGATTCTTTTGTTCGTGCGTTATTCACTTGCGACAGGTATGAAATACAAAAACCATTATACCACCTATAGCTCGGTTTACTTGTTGGGTAATAATGTAAAACATTCGAGACGAGCGCCTCTTGTCGATAAGCGACGTCTACACGAATTATTTGCAATTGTTGATATATTTATTTATTATTTTATTGCACAAAACAAACGCCTGTATGTTATTTGGCTAATGAGCTTAAACATACAAGTTCTGATTACGGATGTTGATAAACAAATAAATAAATAAATGACTGGAAAAACAAAGACAAGATATTAGTTAGACAGCCACCAAACTCGAGGGCCTATCACCGATAGTTTCCAGCAAACGAGTATAGTACGTATTTACTTAAGATTCACCAGTCCAATATTTATTGTATTGTATATATATATATATATATATATTATATCTGTAGAACGTGCTCAACGGATTCTTGCCAACGATAATAGACATTTCGCAACAAGGTACTTAGATTATCGGCAACAGTTCGACCCTTTTGTAGTATTGTTAAATACTTTCCCAGCAATATACGGTTTTGTTTTATACATAATAATAGTGTAAGTGATCAAAAGTTAATTCAAGTTACTAATAGTGTGACCGCAACTTATCACTTCATCTACATTAATAGGAACATATTTTACAATGTTTTTTTATATTACTGTTTCGATAGTACCGAATACGATGCATTATTATAATAATTTTAAACTAATTTGAATATCTGTGATGAAATATTAATCGTGTTTTGACGAGAAGATGGTCAATTTGTCTCAGAAGCAAAAACTTCCTGCGGCATTATTAACGTTTCGCAACTTTTTATTCGCATTCGATTCTTATTCGTGTATCACTTTGTATCGTTTAATATTGATGAATGAATTATTAATTTATTTTATATTTACAGGTTATAAACCTAAAAAAAATAATTTTCAATGAATCAAAACTTAAGTTAATTTTGTTAAAACTCTTTTGGTCTCCTACAAAATATAATATATTTTGTGGGAGACTAGACATGGCGCAGAGGCTCAACTGTGCGACTGTGGGTTTGATTCTCACATATTTAATATTTTCATTTCCTTGCTCTGGTCACGAAGCAAAGCGCGGCGTTGAGTTCCGCCTCTCGACACGCAATGCCCCAGAAAACGGCGGATAAAAAAAATATTTTCTAATTCTAAAATTTTAATTACATCCGAAAAATATTACTTTTACAATTACAATTTGCTTTAAACATGTTTGATCAGTATTTAAATGGTCATTACAAAGCATTTACATTACAAATTATAATGAACGTGATTACAAAAAAGTACAAAGTTTCCCAATTTTTAAAGAAATTATCTAATTCACTTGCTACTATAACAATATTCTAATTTTACTGTTAGAGCAAAACAATTATATTATCGTAAGAAATCTTCTTTGGTTAAGTCGCACATAGTAGAGTAACTTTATTTTTAACCTTAAAGTGTTAAAAATAAAGTATTCCACACTTTTTTATATATATCAAAAAAGCTTAAAACAATACCTATAGGTACACCGAATTAACGCTGACGATAAAGATAATTTTACCCTGTATAATGTCCAAAATTCTATTAGTATTTAAAGTTATTTATATAGTTTTTAAATTGTATCTAGACCATTTTATCCGTCTTATATAAGAACTACTTACTTTGTACATAGTAAAAAAAGAATTATATATATATATATATATAATTAAAAAAAAACGTTTCTTTGCCGTATCCATTCTGTTCATTTATATTTGAGAAGTTTCAACGTCCATGACAAAACTAAACAATGGTCGTATACATATAAAAAAAAAATGGAAAATTGTACGTGCATGATATTAATTGGCCATTATCTTGTCTACGTATCGTAATTAACTCTTCAATTTTTCCTCATTGAATCTAAACAAAATAGTGACACCAGTTGTTATTGGCACCTCGTCCTTCGTCCTGGCATTCTACTTTGACCTTAGTGTCCGTGTGTTAGTGTCCGCGTTGAATATAAGAAACATAATTGAGTGTCGCAATCAAGACGTGCATCCCGTATCCTAATAGCAATCTATGTAATCACTGTTTATTTGGGTTCTTAAAATATTAATTCATAATAATCAAAAGGATTTATTGTTTTATTTTTTTAACTTTGATTTATTTCGCTATTATTAACATCACTTTTTTATAAAATTTATTTCTCTGAGGCTAGTGGTAGCGCTTGGGCACAGGTGTGTGTATCTGGTGGGTTTGATGCCCATTAGAGGAAATGAAATATTTATTTAAATTTATATTTTAATTTTTTCGCTCTGGTGTCGAGGCAAAGCGCGGTGTCAAGTTTCACCTCTAAATACACAATGACTCCAGTATTCGGCTGAAAATGGGGAACGGAATTTCTTACCACTAGGTTATCTCCCTTGATTTTATCTTTCTAAAAGAAGACAATCTACAATGTTCATAATAATTTACGTAAAATACACAATGAATTATAAACTGTGAAGGTTTATCAATTGTCCTTTAACCGCTAAGTTGTCAAGTGGAAGTCATAAAAATAAGAGATTTACTCTCCAAGGTACGCATGCACATAACAACGCATCTTGTATTTCAATCTGTGGGTCATTTTAAATCCTTATAAGAATAATAATCGTGTAGTCTAACTAATATTTCAATATAAATATTATCTTAAAAAGGCAAAATTCGTTCTTCGGAATCTTCGTTTATAAATGTTAGTTTACGGTTTAATTTAAATAATATTCAATGCTAAGTATTAGCCGTGCCTCTAAGTTGATTTGTGGACCAAAAATGTAAAAAAATGCTTATAAAAATAAAAAATATCACAGTCAAACAGTCATTTCAATCTTCTTTTCTAATTATTTATAAATATTTTTTATGAAGATATTATTTTTACAATTTATAATGAACTAATTTTTGTCAGCTTATTATGTGTATGTGTGAATTTATTTAATATAACCATTTTTATGACCAACTTCGATACGTGTGTGGTTTTCCTGCAGACTTTTAAAGTTATTGTTTTTGTTGTTTTTTAGCTCCACTCTGTATCTCATACTCTCTGTATCAGCAGGTTAGGCAGAGGGAACATAGTGTTAAGATATTGCGTTCCCCATTTTGCGATGAACTCAGGAGGTATTGCGTGTTTGGTGGCGGAATTCAACGCCGCGCTTTTCTCGACACCAGAGCGGAAAAATTAAAATATTAATTATTTTATTTCCTCGAAGGGCATCGACAGTCTGTCCATAGTTTATGTGACAGACAAGTTTTTGTGAGATTTTCTTATAGGTAATATATATAACGATATCTTGTAAGTTACAACTTCATAAACACAGGTTAGCGTTATTTACATTAATTTAAAATAGTGACAAGCTATCTTTATAGCACGCTGAGGGCTTTATACTTGAGGCGGTGTTTACATTTGCGAAACAATAGACAATATTTTATATTATTATTTCAGAATGAGGTCCAGTCGGATATCTGATATGAAAGTTATAACAGTCTTTGATTTTTATAAAATATTGTGTGATGGTGTCGAGTCAAAAGCGCGGCGTTGAGTTTCGCCACTCAACACACGAATACGGCGAAAAGTGGGAAACGGAGTGTCTTAACACTAGGTTTCTTCTGCCTACCCTGTTGTGTGCTGTAAATAACGTGACACTGATTTAATTTTATATATAACAGTCTTTAATGAAGTATATAAAGCAATTATATTACTTTATAGCCTGTATGAGATAACGCGCACTTTGAAAAGAATTGAGCCAACCGTAACCGGCAACCGGTGTATTCTGGTTCAGGTAAACAGTACTATTGGTCTATTGGAAACGTGGAAGGTGGACGTTGCATAACTATAATTTAAGTCTTCCATCCAGTTCATATAGAGAGATAGATATTGTTTTATCTATAAATCGACAAATTTGAAATAAAATTAAATAAAATTGTGATTTAATAAAATAAAGCGAATAAATGTAGATGATTTTTTTTTTAAATTATAGTTATAATGAAATAAACTATAGAAACAGTTATAAATAGGACGATAGTGATGTGCATGTAATAGTAATACTAAACTTATTTATAGCTAGAACAATGGTGAAAGAATAATATAGAACCCTCACATTATAGAGAAAACATATTATCTGCCAAATTATATGAATTATTCATTAGTCGACATGAGGATTTTGCCATTACGCGTGGAATACACTACCATACGATTAAACCTTTGTGACAGAAATTACAAATAATATACACATGCAGAATTCAAAAGTTTATATCGAGTAACTGTCTTTTATGTGCGCACGCGCAAACTCAATTAAGCCTATACTATTGAAGAATTCATAATATGATTTTAAATTCAGTCTCCAAACAGGATGAAGTGACTGTAATTTGAACAACTGTTCTGTTCTACTATTGTATTATATTTCAAATAGGTGTATGTACATATACTATGTACACATCTAGTAATTGAACCTGTTGCAACAATAACTTTCGCGTAAATTTGAAAGTTATTGTTGAGTTAAATTTTAATTAAGAATATTCAACGCTCGTTTGACCGATTGTACTAAGTGACTCATATTTCATGTTTCACGCTAAAAATAAACATAATGGAGTTCAGTTTAAGTTGCGTGGTTACAGCATCCCCGCGGTAAGTCTCAAACCGGTATTCAAAACATCGCACTAACTGGTTCCCAGATCGATGACGTACTAGGATTTGGCAACTAAAAATGCACTTGTACCGCTTGACAGACAGACAGTCAAGGCTTCTCAACTAATTATAGCCTATATTTAAGCTAGAAACGATTCAAATGACGAAATTTAAATTATTACCGGCAACGCGAATAAGTAGATTTGCAATACGAACTATTTACACAATTAATTATAGGTAACTTTTATTTTTGTTATAATATTATAAAGGCGTCGGAGACTATCGTGGCGCATTGGCGTAAGCGTGTGACTGAAACGCGACGGTTGTGGGTTCGATTCGACTCGGGGGAATTAATTATTATTTTTATTTCTTCACTCTGGTGCCAAGGTAAAAAGCGCGGTGTTGAGTTCCTTCACTCAACACGCAATGTCTCGAAAAATTCGGCGGAAAGTGGGTAACGGAGTGCCTTAACACTATGTTCCCTCTGCCTATCATACTATATTCGGGATACAGCGTGAAGCTGATTGTTTTGATTATAAAGCGTATCAATTGTTGAAATAATAAAAAAATCTTCTCGCGTACATTATCTTTGTAAATGAATTAGGAGAACATACCGACGGCATATCTTTGCAACACTAAAGATTCAAATGATATTTAGTTTTGAGGATATTATTATCGATACTGATATTAGAAATCACATCTTATTTGTTGTTTTGAGGTAACTTTAACGATTTTCCTACTACAGCTGTCGAAGTCACTCGTGTTCGACATACCGCATATAATATATTACCTTCTCTTTTAAAATAACCCACAGAAACGGCCATTAGGTCTAACGAGCTGCGAAATTGAATTTCTAACGTTCTCTTGTGTAACAGGTAGCGGCTGAGTATACAAACAAGATATGTCAATGCTGACCAATTAGAGTTATTTCGATTTGACCCACTAAGCCGCGACTACCGTTCGCACTGTGCATACGTAGAAACTTATTCAAATATAAATTACCCTCCGTTTCAAAGTAAATATACATTCACTCACTCACTCACTTAGTAAAAGTATATGTTTAAAGAGTTCATGTTATATGTGATTGTTAAGAAATAACAATGCAGTTCGTTAATAAATATCTACATGTACATAATTTTCTTATAAAATTAAAATAAATTGTTTTTATAATCCGGCATATAGGTAGAGGGAGTCTAGTGTTAAGTTTGTGTGTTGAGTGGCGTAACACAACGCAGCGTTTTGCCTTTACATTAGAGCGAATAAATGAAAATATTAAATATTTCATTTCCTCGAGTGGGCATCGAAGCCACAACCAGTAACGTGTAAAGTATACACATGTGCTCCTGCGCGACGAGGATAACAAGTAAATAAATAATGCAGTTCATTAATTGGAATTGTTATAAATATCTGCATAAATTTATTCTTAACTAATGAAAATAGATCGTTTTTTAAAAGATTGACATATACATATAACCGAAAATGAAAAAGCACATAATTTATCATACTAAAATAATACGACATTATCCTTTTGTAATCATACTAAATACCAATTTATTACAAAAGTGTACTCACCGAGCCAGATAAGAGATATCGAAGGTAATTAAAATTCAATACGGACAGGTCGCCATCGTTAGCGTTATCGGTATCGTTAAATGAACTAAGAACATACTTGGAAAGCATTATTTGAATTCATTTTATCTTTTAAATACCTACTTTATGTTGTAAATATTTTTATTGTCAAATAAACGCTTAAGTTACGAAGCGATTCAAACTTTTTATTATCTTTCTGTACATGAAAGAATTTTATATATTATAAAGAAAAAACATTACAAGATATATAGAAAAAATATTATTATATTTTTATTTCAACGTTACTCTATGCTATTGAAAATGTATATAGTTTAATAAGAAATCTAAATCATTAAAAGAAAAGTTCAAATAACTGCTGGTAAGCCGGGATTGTTCTGTTCGATAAAAATATATTAATTTAAAACTTCTAATTGATATATACACAGATTTTTCATCATTATAAATTTTAATCTTAAAAATGTGGAAAGAAAACAAAGAAAAAAAATGCAAAACATAAATCTCTAGAATGCGCAATGCAAATGCAAATGCATAAGTATACGGAGACAACCAAAGAGGGCATCAAGCTATGATCGCGTTGATGTCGAATTAACTGAGCGAGTGTATTCGCGGATAGAAAGTAGGATCGTTTTGCAGGTTTGATTAATATTAAATTATTTTTTTTTATTAAATCTCTTCTTTCATATTTTATTACTATATTTATAAGAAATTCAGATAATTATATTATAATTCATTATTTAAATATTTATGTACCAATAGGGTCCAAATTTTGTAACTATTAAGTGTTAATTATCTGCAGATAAAACCTATCATATTTTTTTTAAATAATTCAATTTTTTTGTGTTACGAAGAAAATACTTAAAATATAAAAATTATTCATAAACGTCTTCAAAAACATATGATCTTTGCCTCACATCTCAAGGTACAATAATTTATTTACATACAAAAAAATATATAAATACTCATCACAAATAAGTTTTTTCAAAGATAATATAGATGTGGGCCAACTTATCAGTTATTCATATGTACCTGTCAGTTCCTAAATAAAGTAGGTTGACATATGCACAAACCATTGGAAAGATCAAATTGATATTGAACAAAAAATGCAAGTTAACATGCAAGACAAGTCTTAAGGCGCCTGGAGTCGTAGAGTGACAAAAAACCGTTATTTTAAGCGCTATCGATCAAAATCCTGAACACTTTCTAATGAAACATAACAGGATACAGAGATAATTTATCTTAAAACAATACATTTTGAAAGCCTAGATGGACCAATGGAAACAAATGCTTTGTTTTTTTCTGTTAAATTTAGTTTACTGTTATATTATTTTAATACAGCAAAATTCTCATTTCCAAATAAATAATTGTTATAAGTTTTACGATTTATAAATAGTTTTAAACAAAACGGACTAAGATATAATGTCAATAAAATCTGGATGTCCTACATCAGTAAAAAAAAATGTTTTTAAGGCGTGCAATCATATATCGAAATAATATTATAATCCAAGTTACCGTTCTTTCGTTGGCAAAAGATGTTATTGATACTTAAAAGTAATTGATAAATACGAACAACGGGATCACTATCTGGGTCGTCCGCATGAGTTATCACTAAACGAGTTTCATGCTAAGTATGTCGAGTCCTTTACCTTCCGAATTGATAATTTTGATGATAAATCCTTTTTACAATTGTAGCTGTTGTTAGTTCAGATAAAATTTCGAATTCTAGATCAATGTAATTATTTAACTTTACCTTTTCTTTTTATGTTTTATGAAGGTAGGCTCATATCAACTTAGATCTGTTCGTCCCTGTTTTGTATATGTAGTGTTTGTAACTTAAGAACTGCACGGAATGTAAGCTAGTAATATTTGTATATTTTTACATTATAGTTCTCTAAAAAATATTTTATTTTAGAAAATAAATGTTTCATTATTACCAAGTATTCTTTGTAGCAATCAAAATGTGGTACATAACAATAGAAGTATTAAAAATTTAATTTATATTTATAAATGAAATAAAATAAAATCAAGATATATATATATATATATATATATATATATATATATATATATATATATA